>CM051240.1:58495832-58778332 GCA_027917425.1 Gastrophryne carolinensis
TCACACTGACAGTGATAATGCTTATGGTTACATTTGTATCTATTGTCATTTGTATCATTTTCCTTGACTCATGTACAGCTATATAGCAGTCTATCTAGCCATTTATCCTGTATGCGATTACCTTCAGGACCACTGTGTTAGCACCTCACAAGATTAGATTAATAGGTAATATTTTACCATATAGTCCATACATAGATTTGATACAGTTATTGCTAAATATCTTCTTGTCATGAATTACAGACCCCAGTGGTTTGGTGCAACACAGTTTCCTCATTAAAGCATACATGGATTCTTTGATATGGATGTATCCTTTTCTCACATCCCTAGTACTGTTTTCATTTCATTTTTTGTATAACTTTGTATATAGATGTATAGATGTCTCTGTCTCTGTGTGATTTATGTAAATTTAAGTAAATACATGATTCTTTTTGCAACTCAAATTTTGGTGTGCGCTTACCTATATTGACTACTACTATATTTGTGTTGGGATTAGTTTGGGATATAATCCCGGGAGGCAGCACCCTATCCAATTTTGATTAGAAGCATTAATATCCATATCACCTTCTCTCTTGGTGTGCCAACCACATGTTAATTGTTTTGTTCCTTGATTCACAAAGGCCTTGATTCACTAAGAGTTGAAAATAACTCTCATGGTAGTAAAAAATTAAATTAATGAGAAAAAAGCCTGAGAATGTAACTGTTAGTGAATCACCAGCTAAGAAAACAATGAAAGTCAATGGCACTTTTTTACTCTTGAAAAGGGTATTGAACTTTTTACCTGTAGTAAAAAGCTGCCATTGATTTGCATTGTGTTCCTATCTGGTGATTCACTAACAGTGACATTCTCAGGCTTTTTTCTCATGAATTGAATTTTTTACTACCATGAGAGTTTTTTTCAACTCTTTGTGAATCAAGGCCAAAGAGTTGAAAAAAACTCTCATGGTAGTAAAAAATTCAATTCATGAGAAAAAAGCCTGAGAATGTCACTGTTAGTGAATCAGCAGATAGAAAGACAATGAAAGTCAATGGCACGTTTTACTACAGGTAAAAAGGGGTAAAAAGTTCAATACTTTTTTCAGGAGTAAAAAAGTGCCATTGACTTTCATTGTCTTTCTATCTGGTGATTCACTAACAGTGAATTGTTTCTCATGAATTGAATTTTTTACTACCATGAGAATTTTTTTCAACTCTTAGTGAATCAAGGCCACTGGATCAAATGTGAGTATGGGATCCAGTCTGGGCACTAGGCCATCATACATAGTAACATAGTGAGTAAGGCTGAATAAAGACTTTAGTCCATCCAGTTCAGCCTGTTTAACTCCTTCCAGTGGTCTAGTAGCCATAGCTGGAAATGTTATTACATGCCAGGAAGGCATCAAGGCCACTTTTGAACGTTTTTACTGTATCCATCATTACTACCTCCTCTGGCAGCGAGTTCCATAGTCTCACTGCTCTTACAGAGAAGAATCCCCTCCTATGTCGGTGGAGAAAGCACCTTTCCTCTAACCTTAGTGGATGCCCCCGGGTTATGGTTACACTCCGGGGTATAAATAGATTGTGGGACAGATCCTTGTATTGACCCCGAATATATTTATACATAGTTATTAGATCACCCCTCAATCGTCTTTTTTCTAGACTAAATAAACCTAACTTGGACAATCTTTCCGGGTACTCTAGCCCCCGCACTCCTTTTATTAACTTTGTTGAACGCGCTCCAGTTCTGATATGTCCTTCTTAAGCACAGGTGCCCAGAACTGTACACAGTATTCCATATGGGGTCTGACCAGTGACTTGTACAGGGGTAAAATGATGCTCTGGTCATGAGCACCTATGCCCCTCCTGATGCACCCCATGATCCTATTTGCCTTGGCAGCAGCTGCCTGGCATTGATTACTACAGTTGAGCTTATTGTCAACTAAAACCCCTAGGTCCTTTTCCATTGTTGTTTTACCAAGTGTTTCTTTATTTAGTGTGTAATCATGACACAGATTTCTCCTTCCCATGTGCATAACCTTACATTTATCTGTGTTAAACCTCATTTGCCATTTAACTGCCCATGCTTCCAATTTATCTAAATCTGTTTGTAGCTGCCTGTTGTCCTCTTTTGTTTTAATTACTTTACTCAGCTTAGTATCATCTGCAAAGATTGAGACTTTACTGTTTAATCCATACCCAATGTCATTTATATATATATTGAAGAGAATTGGTCCCAGAACTGACCCTTGTGGTACTCCACTAGTAACAGTGACCCAATCTGAGTGTGTACCATTGATAACCACCCTCTGCTTCCGATCATTAAGCCAATTTCCCACCCATCTGCACACGTTTTCCCCGAGTCCAAGCATTCTCATCTTTTGTACCAGCCTTTTATGTGGCACAGTATCAAATGCTTTAGAAAAGTCAAGATATATGATATCCAGTGACTCCCCCTGATCCAATCTTGAACTTACCTCCTCATAAAAGCTGATTAGGTTTGTCTGGCAGGAGCGATTCCTTATAAATCCATGCTGATATGGAGTAATAAGGTCATTTTCCCCAAGGTGCTCCAGGATAGTATCCCTTAAGAAACCTTCAAACAGCTTGCCCACCATAGATGTTAAGCTTACCGGTCTGTAGTTCCCAGGTTCCCCCCTAGATCCCTTTTTGAATTTTGGCACCACATTTGCCAAGCGCCAATCCATCGGAACAGACCCTGTGGTTATGGAATCCACAAATATTAGAAATAACGGCTTGTCTATTACTGTACATAACTCCCTTAAAACACGAGGATGTATGTCATCTGGTCCCGGTGATTTATCGATTTTTATCTGCTTGAGACGGTGCTGGACTTCTTCCTTGGTTAGACCAGTGACATTTAATGGAGGGTTTCGGTTATTCCCCTGCATTTCACTCGGCATGTCAAATTCTTTTGTGAATATAGAAGCAAAGAAGTTGTTAAGCAAATTAGCTTTCTCCTCATTTCCCTCTATAGGGGTCCCCTCCTTGCTTTTCAGGGGGCCCACACCCTCAGGCTTGTACCTTTTATGGTTTATATAGCTAAAGAATAATTTGGGGTTAGTTTCACTCTCTTTCGCAACCAGTCTTTCTGTCTCCAGCTTAGCTGCCCTTATCTGTTGTTTACATTGTTTATTTTCTTCTTTATATTTTTTTAACGCTTCCGCTGTCCCTTCCTGCTTTAAACGTTTAAATGCCTTTTTTTTTTGTTTATTGCCCCCTTAAAGTGGACCAACACCCAGGATTTTGACTATCCTGGGTTTTGGTCCACTTCGGCGGGGCACCCCGATCGGGGGTGCCCCGCTGTGTGAAACCCCCCAGAAAGCCCCAAAATCTTACCTGTCCCCGCTCCCACGTGACTGGACGGTCCAATCCCCGCCAACGTCCAGGCGGGGATCAGGAACGTCCAAGCGGCTGCCGCCGCCGCCGCCTCCCTCGCGTCACTTTCGGCGCGCGCGCGCCCCCGCCGGCCATTCGCAGACGGCCGGCGCGGGCGCGCGCACGCCTACAGGGGCGCGAGGGAGGCGGCGGCGGCGGCAGCCGCTTGGACGTTCCTGATCCCCGCCTGGACGTTGGCGGGGATTGGACCGTCCAGTCACGTGGGAGCGGGGACAGGTAAGATTTTGGGGCTTAGGTGATTTGGGGTGTTTGGGGGGGTTTCACCCCGCGGGACATCCCGATCTCGGATGTCCCGCGGGGTGGGAGGTGATCGGCCCGGGAATCTTATAGATTTCCGGGCCGATCACCTCTCGGTGTTGGTCCACTTTAACCTTTTTATTTAGCCACATCGGTTTACATGTGTGTCTAATAGTTTTATTCCTGTAAGGTATATATCTGTCGCAATGAAAATTAAGTATTCCTTTGAAAGTATCCCATTTAGCGTCCATGCTTGTGTTTTTAAGGACATTTTCCCAGTCAATGCAGTGTAGGGCATCTCTAAGTTGGTCAAACTTTGCCTTTTTGAAGTCCCGCGTTTTTGTGGCTCCTTGATAAGGCACCCTAGTGACTGCTAATTGGAAATTAATGATATTATGATCACTGCTTCCAAGGTGTCCCCCAACCTGTACCTTTATTACTTTGTCTGGTACATTGGTTAGTATTAGGTCCAATATGGCTTTCCCCCTTGTTGGAGCTTGTACTTGTTGGGAAAGGTAGCCATCTTTTGTTTTAGATAAAAAACTATTACTTTTATGCGAAACACATGTTTCAGCATCCCAGTCTATATCTGGGTAGTTAAAGTCCCCCATAATCACTACCTCATTTAGTTTAGCGGCTATATCTATTTGCCTTAGCATCATATTTTCTATGGATTCGGATATATCTGGAGGTTTATAGTAAACCCCCATCAGTATTTTATTTTTGTTTCTCCCTCCATGTATTTCTACCCATACAGACTCCACATGGTCATTCCCCTCACATATATCCTCCCGCAGAGCAGGCTGTAGAGAGGATTTTACAATTAAGCAGACTCCACCCCCTTTGCATTTGTTACGGTCCCTCCTAAACACACAGTATCCCTGTAAATTTACTGCCCAGTCATAGCTTTCATCCAGCCAGGTCTCTGTTGTCCCCACTATGTCATATTGCTCTTCTGTTATTATCAATTCTAGTTCATCCATTTTATTAGTCAAGCTTCTAGCATTTGTAAGCATGCATTTCAATTGCTTATGACAATGTTGATAATTTTGTATATTGCCCTTATTCCTGCTAGATGTGCTAACCCCCCCCCCCTCTCCACCCCCAGTTTCATGTCTACACCCACTGTCACTTTCTTTCCTAACTTCCCCTTTGTAACTGCTTTTACCCTCCCCCCCAGTGCTCAGTTTAAACACTCCTCTAACCTTTTAGCCATCCTCTCCCCCAGAACAGATGCACCCTCCCCATTGAGGTGCAACCCATCCCTGCCAAAGAACCTGTAGCCCACTGTGAAGTCGGCCCAGTTCTCTAAGAACCCAAACCCCTCCTTTTTACTCCAATTTTTGAGCCACCTGTTTACATCTCTAATCTCCTGCTGCCTCTCTGGTGTGGCTCTTGGTACTGGTAGTATTTCTGAGAATACTACAGTTGAGGTCCTTGCCTTAAGCTTACGGCCTAATTAACACACTGATTCACAAAAATAAAACAAACACAGTTTGCTATATTTTACTTACCAAATGAGCTCAGTTTCCCAAAGCTTACCACAGGAGATCCTGCTATAACTCACCACTTCCAAGCAGCCACTTACAGAGTCAGCCTCAAGAGCAAGCTACAAGAGTTGTGTGCTGCCTTATAACACACCTGCTTCAATTAGGTCTCAATTAGGCCTCAGCCTCCGATCATGGGGAGCAAAGGTAGGTAAGCAGGGGAGCCACAACGACATTCTGTTCTGGGGACTCTTGGGACAGCTGACCAAAGAGGACCTTTAAACTGGACCCAAACACATTTTACAAAAAATGGGTGTAGCTTTACTCCGGGGGGCATCCCAAATTTCTGTGACCCCCCTAATCAAGCCCCTGCAAACCCCTTACTCTTACCTGTCACCTCCCTCCCTTGCTGATATGCGGCTACGTGATTGGCCAGCAGCGGTCCTGTGTGGCCAAAATCACGAGTAAACAATTCGCTGGGGGAGAAAAGTTACAGATAAGATTTAGGGGTTTGCAAGACCTTGATTGGGGAGGTCTTGTATTTGGGATGCCCCCCCCAGAGTGTATATTCAGCATGCACTGGCTATTTCGCAATCATGACAGCATGTGGGGAATAGAGGAATACTCCTCTAGTATTGCATATACAGTATAATTACTACACAAACCATTTTGTAATAACACTTTATTTAAATAATAGTGTTTCCTTTTACATCTGCAACCCGCCGGGATTTTTAAACCAGTTAAAGCAGTCCCACATAGTGTATAGAGCATAGTGGCTCCCACAACCCCTCAGAATCCTTACATTAACCTTAATCCTTGAACGAATTGCGGGTCTGTGATTGGCCACTAGCTGGGAAAGCAGGACTGGATCAAGATTAAGGTAAGGATTCTGGGGGGTTGCGGGGGGGGGGGCTCCAGCAATCTGGATCCCCCTGATCCTGTAACAATGCTGTCTCACACCAATTAGTTAAAAAATGGGTGTGGGACAGCTTTACCATTCCTACTAGGAGACATTAGCAAATGTGTACCTGCCTCTATGTTGGATAGAGGAAACAGAGTGGCTGTGTTACAGAGAAGGTTATATAGTGCCTGCATACTCTGCAGGGTGGGAAGGGGTGGAGCGGGCGAGGCAGCCAGAACAGCATAGGGTGGGAATGGACCCACTGACAGCTAAAACAGTGTTGCCGTCAGAGGAAAGAAGTGTGCAGGAAACCTGCACAATAAACAGTAATACACTGCTGGTCTAAAGTCTACCCCCCCCCCCTGTGATCCAACTTTAAAGTGGACCAAAACCCAGGATTTCAATATCCCAGGTTTTGGTCTGTCATCCTGGGGCATCCCAATTGGATTCGTTGAATAGGAAAGTCCTAGGGGGATGAACCTTAACCCAGGATAGTGAAACCCTTGTTGTATGTTGTATGTGGATGATCAGTCCCTTTTATGTGCACATTTGGTTACTGGCTCAAGAGACCAGAATTCTTTGTTCTTCAGTTTAGCCAATCAGCAGAGCTTTGGAAATCTGAATGGGGCGAGCTCCGCCGGCCACACCTCTACCCATCCCTCTGCGCATGTGGCCCATTCAGAAAGGCCTAGCATGAGTGCTAGAGGTTTGCTGGGTATGTGGCCACAGCACGATGATGCTGTATGGGCGTGTCAGAGTGGTGAATCGATCAGGTAATTTGGGGGGTTTCACACAGCAGCTTTCTGATTCTGGATACCCCATAAAGAGGTAGAGCAGCCCTCTTAAGAGTCTTAAAAGCTTGGAGGTGGCTGTTGCTCCCCTGTTGCTCCTCCCCCCTGATTTGACTGTCCTGGGTCCTGGTCCTTTCCCTGGGGGAACCCCGATTGAGGATGCCTAACTGTGTGAAACACCCCAGATTGCCACAGACAACTCACCTCTTCCCAATCCCACAGCGTGTCTAAGAGCAATGGCTCTGACGGTCGCATCCTCTGCTACCTAGAAGTGCGCGAACACTCCCTGTTAGAGGGACCAGGCAGAGGCGGAGGATGCGGCCGTCAAAGAGTGGGACCAGGAAGAGGTGAGTTGGCTGCAGCGATGTAGGGGGTTTTACACAGCGGGGTATCCTCGATCAGGGTCCTACCTGGGAAAGGACCAAAACCCAGGATAGTCAAAAGTTTTGACTATCCTGGGTTGTGGTCCACTTTAATGTGACATACCCCTGACATTTATTCAGAGTATATTCTAAACAGTAAATCTCCAATGGCAGGGACTATACTACATACATAATACAGGAAATGCATAAGGACCCACAATATGACAGGACATCCATGATTTTTGAAGAAAGACATTTGGAGGTTAATAATCTATTGCTTTGAACACAGTTTCCAAAATCCATACAAGCCATAAAAGCAGACAAGACATTAGTCTCCCAGATAAAGGTCACATTGTGAAGGGAAATGTGTCCATATAAGTACAAAAAGTAACGTGTAGCTTGCAAAGACCTGTAAGGAAATGTCAAGATGGCCACAGGGTGAATCAGGAGGGAATCCCTAATGTAGATCGGCCAGCATCGCTGAGATCTACAACAAAGAAGAGCATCCAGTTAGATTTAGAAATATGAATTACATAAAGATTCTTTATGTTTACCAAATTGAGTGGTTGTGTTGCAGATCAACCTAAACTTTTTTCAAGATAAGCCCAGAACAGATACATTATGGGCAAAATTTTTTTGTTAAATGTATATATATATATATATATATATATATATAAGGAACATGCATTTAAGTTCCTAGAGTTGTTCATATGTTTAAGTACTCACGTGCACGCTTGTCTGTGTGACAAAAAACAGGCTATAAAGTTACTCTAAATTTAGTGCAATATTTATTGATGCAACCACCCCAATAGTTCCAAAAAGCAGCACCCCCGCCACCACAAATAATAGATTAAACCAAATCTCATGAATTAATATTTATTGAATATTATTTTTAAAAACCACATTAAGACACACAAATTTAAAAACATATACATCACATGTACAGTCCATTTTTAGGGGTATCCCAAGCAGATCCATAGTACATATAGCAAAACCCCAAATTAATAAGATATTTAAAACACAATTCATCCAACTATAAAGTGCACAAGTGCAAAAATGTGCAAATATCTCTATATTAATCCCACACTAAACGACTGAACTAATGTGGTAAGATGAGCAAGGTGCTACCTGTGCAAAAACCGCAATAAATAATGAAAACAACACATCACCTGAGTGTGGATCCTGGGATGCCCCCCCCCCATACCTGAAGAAAGTAGCCTGGGTCTGGGGCTACGAAACGCGTTGGGGATCTTCTCCTGGCACCTACCAGTTTTTGGGAGGGACATGCCGGGATTTGAGAGGTAAAGAGAAAAATGTTCTCAATGAGGTGAAGAGAGATGTTTTCACTATCCTGTTAAAAGGTTCTTGTCCCTGGATGTGTGGGCTGTTGTCCAATCAGGGGTTTAAGCCGCATTCCCTGGTTTACTGCATTTTAAGGAACACTCCCGTGCCCGGCCTATCTTATGGGCTTGGAGTGGGAGCATGCCTCAGCTGCAGGGATGCTGGGGGTGTGGCCGCGGCACCGCAAACGAGGGACTGTTGGAGAGCTAAGTGATTGCAGGCTACTGCGGGGGGTTCACACAGTGGGGTATCCTGAATCAGGGGTACTTAGCAGGCTGGCCTTGGAGTCATTTAGATTTTCACACTACACCACGGCCAAGACCAAAAAGCTGTCTAAGGACACCAGGGACAAGAAAATAGACCTACACAAGGCTGGGATTGGCTACAGGACAATAGGCAAGCAGCTTGGTGAGAAGGCAACAATTGCCGAAGCAACTATTAGAAAATGGAAGCAACACAAGATGACAATCTTCCTTGGTCTGGGGCTCCACACAAGATCTTGCCTTGTGGGGTAAGGATAATTCTGAAAAAGGTTGGCAATCAGTCCAGAACTACACAGTGAGGACCTGGTCAATGACCTGAAAAGAGCTGGGACCACAGTCCCAAAAATTATGGTAAAATTTCTGTCAGTCCCACTTTGTGGCATTTTGTCTCACTGTCCCCCTAAAAACTGTGGAATAAGTTAAATATTCCATTTCTCTGGGGAGAGTGTCCCACCAAATCAGGGACAACCGATCAGTTTACGTTAGGTAAGTTAAACTGAGAACTAACTCTTGCTCATTGTCTGATGGTAGTGGAATGTATGAATGGCTGAGCAACATTCTTTACCAACATCTTTTATGGACCGGAGGTCCCCGTGTTGTGCTTTGAACATGTGACGGGGGGGGGGGGCTACACCTTTTTCAAACTATTTCAAACAAGAGTAACGTAGAATGCTGCAGATATTTGTTGCTATAAAGGCCTCAAATAAGCCTAAACCACAACCCCAACATGCCCGGTAACCCTGCAAATTGTTTAGTTTAGGGGTCGATTCAGAGCCAGGTGAGAAATATCACTCCTTTTTTTAGAACACAAAATTGCCATTCACTTTCATTGTCTACCTTAGAGCTGATTCAGAGCCAGGTGAAACTTTACGCCCGGTGGACAATAAAAGTCTCCTAAAAAATGAGTGAGACCTGGCTCTGAATTTACCCCTTGTCCCACTTTGAGGCCCCCAAAAATAGTCAGTTAAGGCAAAAGTAGATACTACTTAAAGCAAAGACACAACTGGGTTTTGGGTAGAAGAAGGGATTTAAATAAAAAACACTGAGGATACTTGCCTTTTATCTGTAGTAATGTACAAACAGAGCTAACTTTTCATTGAAAGACTGCATGGTGGCACCTTCTCGGACTTCTTTAATGGCATCTTCGCAGACTGTTCTTCAATGGACCTCCAACAGCTAAAAAACGTTACTTCTAAGTCAAGATGGGCCATTGGCATCCGCACTACTCTTGTTACAAAACACACTGTCTGCTCTCCACTGAACCCCACTTACACCCCACAAAAGCAACCTGGCAGAGCCTGAGATATGTAGGTGGTGCTCCCTTGCCATTACAAAGTCAGTAGCATCAACATGACCTATTTTGTTGCAGAGCAAATAAACATAAACAAATTGCCTAAATAAACCTATAAAAAGCGAGTATTTTCTTTAGGAATCACTAACCCACATGCAGGAGTCTACATTCTAATTTACTCAAACGGCATGATAACAGCTTTTTACCATTCTCATCACAAGACCAGAGACCTTAACTGCATGAAATGTTACACCAGCTTATTTATGTATTTGTATGATGCTCGCTCCTGCTCCCGGCTGAGGAAGATCAATTAACTCTCTTGTATAATCAGAGGCAGGCAGAGCAAACAATGCTTCAGTCTTACTGCTGACTTGGGAGTGGTTAATATTGCTTGTGGTAAACCGCACAAGCGTCTCATATCATAAAGCAGGCTTGAGACTGAACAGTTTAATTGGCTATTAAAGGGCCTCCAGACTCTCTTATGGTTTATTAATGTTCCTAGAAGTAATAGGAATGGAACGGGGATAAGGTGATTATCAAAAGATTCCTTACATAGTGTAAAACCTCTCAACGTACATATCCCGGTGGTGACACCACACCTCGCCTGGCATTCCTCTATAGCGGTAATACTCAACTGGTGGACCGGGGACCGAATGCAGACCTTCCCACCAGCTTTCTGGACCCCGGCCCTGACAGTTGCTTCTGTGTTTCCGTGCTCAGAGCTGCCCCCTTGATAGGTGATGTAGTGCTTAGTCTCCCTGCCAGTGTCATGGCTCCCTGGCACCTAGCATTGCAATATGGAGTACTGGAGGGGCGGGAAGTGGCATTGCAAGGTACACACAAACTTTGTTTCTCTGTCTCTTTGCCTCCTTCCAATCTTTTTCATCCGTCCAAGCTCAGTCCCATCTATCCCCGTCCCACCATCTCGTCCCCCCAGTTCTGCCCCCATCCTGTAACATTTTGGGCCCTAGTCCACCCCTGTACACGGCCTGCACAGAATGCAAGGGGGGGGGGTTAAAGTAGTGTGCCATGGGCCAGAATGTAGGTTCTGTGGGTCCAGAAAAAAAGCTCCTGTTTTTTCCCAGCGCCCAATAGGATTTTTAGGGTGGACTAAAGCAGCCTCTTTTTTAGTTTTGACTGGGGAATCTATAGCCCCTCCCCAGTGTGCTGATTTCTAACTATCCACCCCCCCCCCCCGCCCGGACCTTCACCTCTCACCAGATACCTTTAATGGACCTTTACAAGAAGTGGTTAAGTACCCCTGCTCTATAGGCTGTGGTACACATGCAGTGGTGGCACATCTTATTAGAGGAGCAGCCAGCCAACCTGATTAGTCAAGCTGCTGTATTGCCCTAGATAAGTATTTCCCAAACCTCTCCTCGAGAGCCACCAACAGCTCATGTTTTGCAGGTCTCCCACACAGACGGCTCTATAGTGTCTTTCTGTTTGCTCCACCTGTGCATCTTAATGGAGATCTGCAATACATAATGTTGAGGAGCAGATTGGAAAACACTGTCCTAGCTCATGGTCCCCAACCTTTAGTTGTAGATGAAGAAGGTCTATAATGTCTGGTTGGACACTTGCCTTCTAGTCAGGTCACAACCCCCAATTTCCGCTGCTTCTGCTATAGACAAGCTCCTGATCACCGGGACGCTGAAAACACCTCACTGGACACTATTGTCCCCAGGACTTAATAAGCACAAAGGATGTAGGTTGTGGGCAACTAAGTAAGCAAGGAGCCGATGAACTGCATGACTAATCCAGAAGGGAGCCGGAGGCAGCAGAAAAGCCAATTCCAAAGACAAGCAAGGGTCAGGAGCCGAGAGCTGAGTAGTATTAATGGATTAAACAGGTGGATGGTCATGCAAAAGTTCCATGTGGGAGGTTAAAACCTGAAAGGGGTGCCAAGGGAGTAGACAAAAGCAGTGGTCAAAAGCTGAGGTGACAACAGGAGTACAAAGAGCTGATATTCAAGCTGGTAAAGAGCACACCTAAAGGGAAGCTGGGGATGCACAGGTTAAAGCACAATCAGAGAACACAGGACAAGTGATAATCAGTGATAAGTCAGGGAAACATGAAATCCTTACAAGCTCTGTCCACGTTTAGAATAGCGCTACCATCTAATGTATTTATTACTTGATTAGTTATTAGTAGAGATCAGCGAGTAGTATTCGACCGAGCCGGTATTCGATCGAATACTACGCTGTTCGTCATACTCGATTTCGATCGAGTACAGCGGCGATGGCGCACTCACAATTCGTTTCCCCTCCCACCTTCCCTGGCGCGTTTTTTACACCAATCACCATGCAGGGGGGGTGGGACAGGTCCTGGGAGGACGCTGGCATCGCGAGAACGGCGTCTACACGCATTGGCTGGAAAAACCATGTGACCTCGAATATACAAAACTCAGCACTTCCTCTTCGTCAGCATTAGCAGCTTGAACTTAGTGAGGGACAGACGCTCACAGCAGGGAAAGACAGGCTGTCGCTGGCAGGGCCCCAGAAGCTCAGAATATCGCATTTACCACCATATATACCAGCTACCAGAAGACAAGAGAGTCATTAAGAGCCCTTATTAGGGCTACTACGCTGAACGGTATATGGCTCATATGTAGGCAGGCAGGGCCCTAGAAGCTCAGAATCTCGCATTTACCACCATATATACCAGCTACCAGAAGACAAGAGAGTCATTAAGAGCCCTTATTAGGGCTACTACGCTGAACAGTATATAGCTCATATTCTATGTAGTCAGGCAGGGCCCCAGAAGCTCAGAATATCGCTTTTACCACCATATATACCAGCTACCAGAAGACAAGAGAGTCATTAATCCCTTATTAGTGCTGCTATGTTGAACAGTATATAGCTCATATCCTATGTAGTCAGGCAGGGCCCCAGAAGCTCAGAATATCGCTTTTACCACCATATATACCAGCTACCAGAAGACAAGAGAGTCATTAAGAGCCCTTATTAGGGCTACTACGCTGAACAGTATATAGCTCATATTCTATGTAGTCAGGCAGGGCCCCAGAAGCTCAGAATATCGCTTTTACCACCATATATACCAGCTACCAGAAGACAAGAGAGTCATTAAGAGCCCTTATTAGGGCTACTACGCTGAACAGTATATAGCTCATATCCTATGTAGGCAGGCAGGGCCCCAGAAGCTCAGAATATCGCTTTTACCACCATATATACCAGCTACCAGAAGACAAGAGAGTCATTAAGAGCCCTTATTAGGGCTACTACGCTGAACAGTATATAGCTCATATCCTATGTAGGCAGGCAGGGCCCCAGAAGCTCAGAATATCGCTTTTACCACCATATATACCAGCTACCAGAAGACAAGAGAGTCATTAAGAGCCCTTATTAGGGCTACTACGCTGAACAGTATATAGCTCATATTCTATGTAGTCAGGCAGGGCCCCAGAAGCTCAGAATATCACTTTTACCACCATATATACCAGCTACCAGAAGACAAGAGAGTCATTAATCCCTTATTAGTGCTGCTATGTTGAACAGTATATAGCTCATATCCTATGTAGTCAGGCAGGGCCCCAGAAGCTCAGAATATCGCTTTTACCACCATATATACCAGCTACCAGAAGACAAGAGAGTCATTAAGAGCCCTTATTAGTGCTGCTATGTTGAACAGTATATAGCTCATATCCTATGTAGTCAGGCAGGGCCCCAGAAGCTCAGAATATCGCTTTTACCACCATATATACCAGCTACCAGAAGACAAGAGAGTCATTAAGAGCCCTTATTAGGGCTACTACGCTGAACAGTATATAGCTCATATTCTATGTAGTCAGGCAGGGCCCCAGAAGCTCAGAATATCGCTTTTACCACCATATATACCAGCTACCAGAAGACAAGAGAGTCATTAATCCCTTATTAGTGCTGCTATGTTGAACAGTATATAGCTCATATCCTATGTAGTCAGGCAGGGCCCCAGAAGCTCAGAATATCGCTTTTACCACCATATATACCAGCTACCAGAAGACAAGAGAGTCATTAAGAGCCCTTATTAGTGCTGCTATGTTGAACAGTATATAGCTCATATCCTATGTAGTCAGGCAGGGCCCCAGAAGCTCAGAATATCGCTTTTACCACCATATATACCAGCTACCAGAAGACAAGAGAGTCATTAAGAGCCCTTATTAGGGCTACTACGCTGAACAGTATATAGCTCATATTCTATGTAGTCAGGCAGGGCCCCAGAAGCTCAGAATATCGCTTTTACCACCATATATACCAGCTACCAGAAGACAAGAGAGTCATTAAGAGCCCTTATTAGGGCTACTACGCTGAACAGTATATAGCTCATATTCTATGTAGTCAGGCAGGGCCCCAGAAGCTCAGAATATCGCTTTTACCACCATATATACCAGCTACCAGAAGACAAGAGAGTCATTAAGAGCCCTTATTAGGGCTACTATGCTGAACAGTATATAGCTCATATGTAGGCAGGCAGGGCCCCAGAAGCTCAGAATATCGCTTTTACCACCATATATACCAGCTACCAGAAGACAAGAGAGTCCTTAATCCTTTATTAGTGCTGCTATGTTGAACAGTATATAGCTCATATCCTATGTAGGCAGGCAGGGCCCCAGAAGCTCAGAATATCGCTTTTACCACCATATATACCAGCTACCAGAAGACAAGAGAGTCATTAAGAGCCCTTATTAGGGCTACTACGCTGAACAGTATATAGCTCATATTCTATGTAGTCAGGCAGGGCCCCAGAAGCTCAGAATATCGCTTTTACCACCATATATACCAGCTACCAGAAGACAAGAGAGTCATTAATCCCTTATTAGTGCTGCTATGTTGAACAGTATATAGCTCATATCCTATGTAGTCAGGCAGGGCCCCAGAAGCTCAGAATATCGCTTTTACCACCATATATTCCAGCTACCAGAAGACAAGAGAGTCATTAAGAGCCCTTATTAGGGCTACTACGCTGAACAGTATATAGCTCATATCCTATGTAGGCAGGCAGGGCCCCAGAAGCTCAGAATATCGCTTTTACCACCATATATACCAGCTACCAGAAGACAAGAGAGTCATTAAGAGCCCTTATTAGGGCTACTATGCTGAACAGTATATAGCTCATATGTAGGCAGGCAGGGCCCCAGAAGCTCAGAATATCGCTTTTACCACCATATATACCAGCTACCAGAAGACAAGAGAGTCATTAAGAGCCCTTATTAGGGCTACTACGCTGAACAGTATATAGCTCATATCCTATGTAGACAGGCAGGGCCCCAGAAGCTCAGAATATCGCTTTTACCACCATATATACCAGCTACCAGAAGACAAGAGAGTCATTAAGAGCCCTTATTAGTGCTGCTATGCTGAACAGTATATAGCTCATATCCTATGTAGTCAGGCAGGGCCCTAGAAGCTCAGAATCTCGCATTTACCACCATATATACCAGCTACCAGAAGACAAGAGAGTCCTTAATCCCTTATTAGTGCTGCTATGTTGAACAGTATATAGCTCATATCCTATGTAGGCAGGCAGGGCCCCAGAAGCTCAGAATATCGCTTTTACCACCATATATACCAGCTACCAGAAGACAAGAGAGTCATTAAGAGCCCTTATTAGGGCTACTACGCTGAACAGTATATAGCTCATATCCTATGTAGGCAGGCAGGGCCCCAGAAGCTCAGAATCTCGCATTTACCACCATATATACCAGCTACCAGAAGACAAGAGAGTCATTAAGAGCCCTTATTAGGGCTACTACGCTGAACAGTATATAGCTCATATCCTATGTAGGCAGGCAGGGCCCCAGAAGCTCAGAATATCGCTTTTACCACCATATATACCAGCTACCAGAAGACAAGAGAGTCATTAAGAGCCCTTATTAGGATTACTACGCTGAACAGTATATAGCTCATATTCTATGTAGTCAGGCAGGGCCCCAGAAGCTCAGAATATCGCTTTTACCACCATATATACCAGCTACCAGAAGACAAGAGAGTCATTAAGAGCCCTTATTAGGGCTACTACGCTGAACAGTATATAGCTCATATCCTATGTAGTCAGGCAGGGCCCCAGAAGCTCAGAATATCGCTTTTACCACCATATATACCAGCTACCAGAAGACAAGAGAGTCATTAAGAGCCCTTATTAGGGCTACTACGCTGAACAGTATATAGCTCATATCCTATGTAGGCAGGCAGGGCCCCAGAAGCTCAGAATTTCGCTTTTACCACCATATATACCAGCTACCAGAAGACAAGAGAGTCATTAAGAGCCCTTATTAGGGCTACTACGCTGAACAGTATATAGCTCATATTCTATGTAGTCAGGCAGGGCCCCAGAAGCTCAGAATATCGCTTTTACCACCATATATACCAGCTACCAGAAGACAAGAGAGTCATTAAGAGCCCTTATTAGGGCTACTATGCTGAACAGTATATAGCTCATTCTAGCTATATACACACTGCACAAAACGGCTGCTTTAGTGAGGGGTAGCTGCTGCTGCTGGAATAGGGACAGAAAGACTTCAGTGGTGTATTACCACCTATATACAAAACTATATACACTCTGCTCAAAACGGCTGCTTTAGTGAGGGGTAGCTGCTGATGCTGGAATAGGGACAGAAAGACTTCAGTTGTGTATTAGCACCTATATACAAAACTATATTTTGCACTACTGTTTTGTGTCCTCTGTGCCAACAAAACCTTGTTATATACCCGGTGCGTATAGGCACCATTTCACCTTCTGGCAGTATACGGCTGTATAGCCAGGTGTTTTTCTTAAAAATATTTTTATATTTGGCACTACTGTTTTGTGTCCTCTTTACCAACAAAACCTTGTTATATACCCGGTGCGTATAGGCACCATTTCACCTTCTGGCAGTATACAGCTGTATAGCCAGGTGTTCTTCTTAAAAATATATTTATATTTGGCACTACTGTTTTGTGTCCTCTGTGCCAACAAAACACTGTTTTATACACGGTGCGTATAGGCACCATTTCACCTTCTGGCAGTATACGGCTGTATAGCCAGGTGTTCTTCTTAAAAATATTTTTATATTTGGCATAACGCGTGGCCAAAAAAGTAAAACGTCTGAAATGCGGAGGGCTAGCGCAAAGGGACGTGGACGAGCACGGGGGCGCGGAAATGCTGGTGGGGGCACAAACCGCGTTGAAGCCAGTGGGGATACAATGCGTGCTGGTGAGGGGCAGCCAGCATTACGCTCATCCAGCTTCCCTGCCTTTATGGGACAGTTATGCGGGGGGCGGGGTACACCTCTGTTAAGGCCTGAGCAGCGTGAACAGGTGGTGCAATGGATGGCCGATAACGCTTCCAGTCACTTGTCCACCACCCAGTCATCCACACAGTCTCACTCTGACCCTCCTTCCTCCCAACCTGGCCAACAGAGTCAGCCCACCCTTGACCCCTCCCAGGACCTCTTTTCGGGTCCTTTTCCAGATGTGCTGCAAGAATCCCAGGAGCTAGCAGAGGAATTTGTTTGTAGTGATGCCCAAACACTTGAGTATCCGCCATCTGCTAGTGATGTGGACCCGGAACCAGCATCTGCTATCATGAGCGATGATGATGAGACGCAGTTGCCATCAAGGGAGGCTGTTGGAATGTCCAGTGGGCAGGAGGAGGAGCAGAGAGAGGAAGTGGAAGAGGAGGTGGTGGACGACGAAATGACCGACCCCACTTGGACAGGGGTGATGTCCAGCGGGGAAAGCAGTGGAGATGCGGTCTGCACATCACCGAATAAGGCAGCAAGAGGCAGAGGACAGTCCAGACAGAGAAGGCAGGCCACAGCCAGCAGGGCCAAAGCTCTTCCCGGCAGCAGGCAGTCGCGCGAAGCTCCCCCATCGAGGCCTCGTACTTCTGTGGTGTGGAGATTTTTTAATGTTTGCGCGGATGACAAACTGAGCGCGGTTTGCGCAATCTGCCACTCAAAACTGAGTAGGGGCTCTGAGAAGAGCAATCTGACCACCACAGGCATGCGCCGTCACTTGGAATTCAAGCACTGGGCTGAGTGGGAGAGAGCAAACGCAATACAACCTGCGCCCGGTCTTGCTGCCACTGCCTCTTCCCCTTTGTTGTGTGCTGCCACTGCGGTCCAGACCTCCAGCCAGGACACCTCCACATCTGCCTCTGCCTCGGCTACTTTGGGGCCTTCTCCTTCAGCCCCCCCTTCCCCCGCATCTTCGTCTGCACCTTCCATCTCCTCGTCCCATCAACTGTCCATCTCGCAGGCGTTCAACCGCAGGCGGAAGTACGCCTCCAGTCACCCCCAAGCCCAAGCCTTAACCTGCCTCATCTCCAAACTGCTGGCCCTGGAGATGTTGCCGTTTAGGCTTGTGGAGACGCAGGCCTTCCGCGACCTGATGGCGGCTGCCGCACCTCGCTATTCCGTCCCTAGCCGCCACTATTTTTCCCGGTGTGGCGTCCCCGCCCTGCACCAGCACGTGTCGCGTAACATCAGGCGGGCCCTGAGGTACGCAGTCAGCGCAAAGGTCCACTTGACCACCGACTCGTGGACAAGCGCTTGCGGCCAAGGACGCTACATCTCTTTGATGGCACACTGGGTGAATGTTGTGGAAGCGGGGACGGGGTCGCAAACAGGGACGGCCTACATACCACCCCCGCCCAAGATTGCCAGTATGGGTTCTGATAGACCCCCCTCCTCTTCCTCCTCCTCCTCCTCCTCTGCCTTAACATCGCCCTCAGCCCCTAGCTGGAAGCGTTGCAGCACTGGCGCGGGGAGACGTCAGCAGGCGGTGCTTAAGCTCATCAGCTTGGGCGACAGGAAGCACAGCGCCGCAGAGGTGAGGCACGCCATATTGCAGCAGACAGAGATGTGGCTGTCGCCGCTGCAGCTAGGACCAGGCATGGTCGTGTGCGATAACGGCCGTAACCTGGTGGCGGCTCTGGAGCTTGCAGAACTCAATCACGTACCATGCCTGGCCCACGTTTTTAATTTGGTAGTACAAAAGTTTCTAAAGACTTACCCCAACCTGGCAGAGCTACTGGTCAAAGTGCGGCGCTTGTGCGCTCACTTTCGGAAGTCAACTGTAGCTGCTGCTAGCTTAAAAAAAATCCAGCAACGCCTCCATTTGCCTCAACATCGGCTGTTGTGCGACCTGCCCACTCGCTGGAATTCCACCTATTGCATGTTGGCCAGGGTGTGTGAGCAGCAGAAAGCATTGATGGAGTACCAGATGATGCATCCACGCGTGCCTCCAACTCAGCTCCCTCAGTTTGCCAACCACGAGTGGCCATGGATGGCAGACATATGCGATGTATTGCGTATCTTTGAGGAGTCCACTAAGAAGGTCAGCAGCGAGGATGCTATAGTGAGCGTAACCATCCCGCTCCTATGCGTCCTTAAAGAATCGCTCATCGCAATAAGGGAGAACGCATTGCACACAGAGGAGACGGGGGTAGGAGGAGACGCAACGCAGGTAGACAGTCAGACCACACTTTTGTCTGCTGCTCGGTGGCAGTTGCAGGAGGAGGAGGAGGAGGAGGAGGAGGACAACGTGGAGGTGGCTGTGGAAGAGGATGCTGGCGGCGAGGGTAGCAGTCAGGCTGTGTGCGTCCCATTGGTTCAGCGCGGATGGGGCGGAGAGGAGGAGGAAGAGGAGGAAATGGAAAATGATCCTTCTGGTGGGGGCAGTGACGTCATGCCTACTCAGAGTCTGGCACACATGGCTGACTTCATGCTGGGCTGCTTTTCCCGGGACATACGTGTTGTCCGGATATTGGAGAACAAACTATACTGGGTCTTCGCACTCCTGGACCCCCGGTATAAAGATAACTTCTCCTCTTTAGATAAAGTAGAGGAGAGGACGAATCGATTACTGGAATACCAGAGGGAACTCTTGCAGAACATGATGCAGATTTTCCCACCCAGCATCGCTGGCGGCAGAGAGGAGAGTGTCTCCCAGAGTCTGACAACATCGATCAGGCCCACAGCCACCAGGGGAACACACTCCAAGGTGTGGGACACGTTCATGTCACCCCCTCGTGCAACTTCCATCACTGCGGGGCCCGCTATCAGCAGGAGGGACAAGTATCGGCGGATGTTGCGGGACTACCTGGCAGACCACACCCCTGTCCTCCCCGATCCCTCGGCGACCTACACTTACTGGGTCTCCAAGTTGGACACGTGGCTGGAACTGTCCCTGTACGCCTTGGAGGTGCTTGCCTGCCCTGCCGCCAGCGTGCTATCAGAAAGGGTGTTCAGCGCAGCCGGGGGCATTATAACCGATAAGCGCAGCCGCCTGTCAACCGACAGTGCCGACAGGCTGACGCTAATCAAAATGAACAGCAAGTGGATTGACCTGGACTTTGCTTGTACAACAGTGGAAAGCAGCCAAGAGTGAAGTGCCATCTGTATGAAGTGCCATTTCCTCCTCCTCCTCCTCCTCCTCCTCCTTAACCGCCGTAGAATTGCTGTATTAATAAAAAAAAATTATGGCTCACCTCTTGGGCTTAATACAATCAATTTTTAAGAGGTCTCAGCTCTTGGGCCTCCACACAATTTTTAAAAGGTCTCAGCTCTTGGGCCTCCACACAATTTTTAAAAGGTCTCAGCTCTTGGGCCTCCACACAATTTTTAAAAGGTCTCAGCTCTTGGGCCTCCACACAATTTTTAAAAGGTCTCAGCTCTTGGGCCTCCACACAATTTTTAAAAGGTCTCAGCTCTTGGGCCTCCACACAATTTTTAAAAGGTCTCAGCTCTTGGGCCTCCACACAATTTTTAAGAGGTCTCAGCTCGTGGGACTCCACACAATTTTTAAAAGGTCTCAGCTCTTGGGCCTCCACACAATTTTTAAGAGGTCTCAGCTCTTGGGCCTCCACACAATTTTTAAAAGGTCTCAGCTCTTGGGCCTCCACACAATTTTTAAAAGGTCTCAGCTCTTGGGCCTCCACACAATTTTTAAAAGGTCTCAGCTCTTGGGCCTCCACACAATTTTTAAGAGGTCTCAGCTCGTGGGACTCCACACAATGTTTGAGAGGTCTCAGCTCTTGGGCCTCCACACAATTTTTAAAAGGTCTCAGCTCTTGGGCCTCCACACAATTTTTAAAAGGTCTCAGCTCTTGGGACTCCACACAATGTTTGAGAGGTCTCAGCTCTTGGGCCTCCACACAATTTTTAAAAGGTCTCAGCTCTTGGGCCTCCACACAATTTTTAAAAGGTCTCAGCTCTTGGGCCTCCACACAATTTTTAAAAGGTCTCAGCTCTTGGGCCTCCACACAATTTTTAAGAGGTCTCAGCTCTAAGCTTCCCTTACTGCTGGGGTGACACACTGTAACAAACCTCCTCCTGTAAGCTTCCCTGACTGCTGGGGTGACACACTGTAACAAACCTCCTCCTGTAAGCTTCCCTGACTGCTGGGGTGACACACTGTAACAAACCTCCTCCTGTAAGCTTCCCTTACTGCTGGGGTGACACACTGTAACAAACCTCCTCCTGTAAGCTTCCCTGACTGCAGGGGTGACACACTGTAACAAACCTCCTCCTGTAAGCTTCCCTTACTGCTGGGGTAACACACTGTAACAAACCTCCTCCTGTAAGCTTCCCTGACTGCTGGGGTGACACACTGTAACAAACCTCCTCCTGTAAGCTTCCCTTACTGCTGGGGTAACACACTGTAACAAACCTCCTCCTGTAAGCTTCCCTGACTGCTGGGGTGACACACTGTAACAAACCTCCTCCTGTAAGCTTCCCTTACTGCTGGGGTAACACACTGTAACAAACCTCCTCCTTTAAGCTTCCCTTACTGCTGGGGTGACACAATGACACAAGAGGACATGTCTGACCACATCTCACACACACACACACACAATGACAATTTGGGGTGGGGTCTATTTGTTTTCCCCCTTGCCTATGCCATCTGTGGTTGTCATTAGGCAACGTGATTTTAAGGGGTGCAGAATTTTGTTCTTCTTTTTTGTACAGTTTGGCTTGGGGTCCATGGCAATGTAGAGGAAAGAAGGTTTCCTTGTCTTGTCTCACTTTACGTAGAAGTTATATTGTGTTTGGAGTGTATTGTTGAGTGGCTGTGATAGTGGCGTAATAGTGCGACTTGGGCGCGTTATATGCACCCAGACATGCTTCCCCTGCTGTCCCAGTTGCATTCCAGCAGTGTTGGCATCATTTTCTGATGTTTCAGGGTGGACTTGGTGACCTCCAAGTGGTCGAATTGAGATTTCCAAGTGTCGAGCATTTTTTTCCCATAGACTATAATGGGATTCGATATTCGGTAGAGTAGTCGAGTAACGCGGTCTATTCGAATCGAAATTCGAAATTTCGAATATTTCACTACTCGCTCATCTCTAGTTATTAGTAATTACTACTTTACATGAATTGGCCATTTAGCGAACTAAAGTTTTTTTGGCATAAAAAAGAAGCCCCCTTTGCTGTAGTGAAGCAGACACGTGTGATGTCAATGATCCCTTTAAAACCAAAGAACCTTTTTAATGTGAAAGAAGATTTCTTTAGAGCAAGTAATTCATTATTTGATTACAGTAATTAACAGACTAAAATAGAATGTCTCCTTTAGTGAATTAATGTAAAGTAGTAAACTTTACTTTCAGCAGCACATTCCTTTTATGTATTAGTATTACTTACTGTTACAGCAGTACAGTTGGCTATAGCCAATAGAAAGTTAAAGGTGCTTATGCTTTGTGCTTTCAAGCAGAACAAAACCCTGAGTGGCCAGCCATAGAATCTAAAATATTCCAGGGCCTATCACTGGCCTTCCCCCAGTGTGAAACCCCCCAGATCGCCCATGATAACTCACCACGTTCCAGTCCAGCAGCGCATACGCAAGCTCTCGTTCAATCAGAGACGTTTGCCATGATAATGTCAATCAGCAAACGTCTCTTATTGTTTTTAATTGGAACGTCATTTACATATCTGGAACGACAGGCTGCCATAGGAGTGTGTGGACCACTGGGGAAGTGGCCTCCTTCACTCTCTATTGAAAAAAATCAGAGGAGTTTGCCAAATGACATTATCATGGCAAAAGGCTTTGATTGGACAAGGCCCCACACATGCACCATTGGGCCAGAAGGAGGTGAGTTATTATGGGTGATCTGGGGGGGTTTCACATGGAAGAGCATCCCCAATGGGCACAGAACAAAAATCAAATAAAAATCCCAGGTTTTGTTCCACTTTAACAATAGAAATAATTTTTTTTTAAATTAGCAAAGTGTAGTGGGCATTTCGCTGCCTTAGAGGCTGAGTCATTACTAATGCCAGGTATTGCCAGATGAGCGCCTGTTTAGCGGTGCTTAGAGCGACTGCTAGTAGACATTGTAAGCGGGTATCGGCCGCTGTAACCTAACGTTTCGGTCGCTGTAGTAACCTGGTCGGCATTGATGAATATGATGTGTGTTGGGCGCTCTAACAACAGTACAGCACTGCAGCGAGTGAGAGGTGGAGCCAGCTCAGTGCTTCTGGCACTCGACGCTCCACGTCATATTTAACAAAAAACTACACACACACAGCGTCGGCGCTCTAAATCTGGGTGCTGTAGCATAAAGCGCCAGACACTGTGTGATCAAAGTCTGTTTTTGAACACATATCCACCAGTAACAAAGCGAAAACACATGGAATGACAATGTTTTAACACTTTAGTGGCAGACCTGTAATGACAATTCTGCATAAAAATATAAAAAGTTAAAAAAATGTATAAAAGTGTTTGTTTGCAGCCAGGAGAGGTCACACAATGATTTGAGAAAAAAAATGTAAATTGCCAAACACGCTATTTATACACAACTAAGGCCATTAAAATGTATGGGAGAGCGACACTGAGCAAAAGGTAATATGTGGCGCTCTTGAACCTAGGCTGAGCCGCCTGTAATAATACATGTGACGCTACATGGCGCTGTTAGAGGCGCTCACCAGATTCACGTTCCTAAATGTGGTTTTGCGTACAGCGCCCAGCGTTCACCAGACGCTGCCTGCCGCTAGGAGGCACTACCTGTCACTATCCCTTCTTAAATAACCTCTTTAGTTTCTTTCCAGAGACCAGAATACGGAATCTTCCTCTTTATACATTGAACAGTATTTACCTGGGTGCTGCTGATTCAAAATATTCCCATATTTTGTCCTAACCTCATCAGAGCAAAATAAGGGATATTCTAGCAATGCTACAATCTGACAACCTGATATAAATTGGTGATATATATATTTATTACACCTCATTAATTTCCCAGAATGTTTATCCACTTAGTGAGTGGTTATTTTATTTTCTTGACCAGCCAATGGATTTATTGATCGATACAAAATGTGATCGACTTCATTAGCTGTGTTCCAGCATAAAATATGTGTCATTTAATCTTTATCAGGCCAATGCCATTGCCTATTGAAGTACTGGAATGGCCATTTATTTTCTGCAGGAGTGCAAATTTCCTAACTCATAAACCTTTTAGATGAGATCAGAAGAGGCATCTCTGCTGGGTGGGAAAACACACATATATGGGTTGATTCAAAGAAACATGTAACAGCTTGGATTTTGCTCACGATCATCCTATTTTTTACGTCCGCTCGTGCGTTCGTATGAACTTGCGAGTGATTCAATAAGCAAATACGTTTCTATCCTAAAAGATACGTCCGTTCGTATGATATCTCCCGAACTTGCCTCAGTCAGTTGGCAATCGTAAAAATCACGTTCATGTGCTCACCTGTTGCGGCGGCAGCCTGTTTTGTCGGCGGCTTCCATCGTCCAGCTCTTCCAATTACTTGCGTTTGCCTCTGGTTTTCATTGGTTTTTGGCCTCTTAGATTCGTGCGTTCTTATGTTTATAAGATCTTGCGCATGCGCACCCTCAACCAGAAACTTACATAAACCCCGTAGCGGCTGCATCCAACTTCATTTCTCGGTCCCTCAAACTTACCTAAACCCCTTAGCGCCTGCATCCAACTTCATTTCTCGGTCCATAAAACTTACCTAAACCCCTTAGCGCCTGCATCCAATTTCATTTCTCGGTCCCTTAAACTTACCTAAACCCCGTAGCGCCTGCATCCAACTTCATTTCTCGGTCCCTCAAACTTACCTAAACCTCTTAGCGCTTGCATCCTTCTTCATGTTGACGACCCTAAAACTTACCCAAACCACATAATGTACATATGTCTATATGTTTCTAAGCGTGTTTTTTCTGGTTTGTGTAATTGTTTGTGTTTGCGCATATTAGAAAAGACACATTTATGAAGTATTAAAATTTAATTTATTTAAAATTTTTTGGTGTATTTTGGATATTTTTTTGTTTCAATTTTTTTTTTTTATTGGGGTGTTTGGTTTGAAACCCCTTTATTTTTTTTTTTTTTACACAAACATCTTCAAAGTTTTTTGGGCTTTCATTAAAAACAGAGTAAAATTTTTTTTGGGTGTGAAAAACCCAAAACTTTAAAATTTATACAAAAATATCAAAATTTTTAAAACTTTTAACCAAAGTAGCCAGGACCAAGGGCACTAATCCTCCTCCTCTTCTTCATCTGTTGGCCCCAACGTCGCCTGTATGGCCAGCAGCTCGGCCACCAACTCCTTCATTCTTTTTTTTTTCTGCGCCAAAGTTTGGGGGATCATCCCTGGAACCAATAGAGAAAGAAACATAAATAGGAGTCCCAGACCGGTTTGTATGCTGGAAATAGATTTGGGGTTAATCAAATACATGTAAATGCATGACATATGTCATTCTTCCAAGGGATACAGTTAATGCATTTCCCACAGGTAAGTCTTTAAACTCCTTAAACCGGACCTTGAACATTATTTAATGAAAACCAATAACTATTCCCAAATGATTCTGCACCAGATCAAAGTAAATTTGGGATTTATTTTTATTACAGCGCCGCCATCTGGACTCTGAAGCATAACACTTAATGAGGAGTGGAGAGTTGGATAAAGTACAGGGGAGTAGGTTACAGTGGTGCGTTGGGAATCCAGAGCATAGCTGGGTGGAGGGAAAGGTCATCACTCCCACAATGCATGGCAGCACCTTCCTTTTTACAATCTGTATCCCATGCTGCCTGTAAATATTGCGCCTTCCATATTCCCCAATATGGGCTGTTTTCACGCTCCTAACATGCATTAGATGGCTGAAGTCTGTTTTTCTATGTTTCCAATCTGTAGGTACAGTGTGTTGCCTAATTATTACCTATGTTCTTAATACGAGTTAGGGTCCGCTTTAAGCTAAAGAAGTGGCCACATGAAAGTGTTAACTACACATTGGCTACGCCTTTAGTTATGTGTGTGTTATTAGCTTACAAAACATTAATCTGAATCATGGCATGGAGACTTACGGAGTTGGTGGCCGACAGATGGCTGGTTGGGGCCAACAGGCTGCCCTTGGTCCTGGCTCTGCTGTGAAGAAGTCCCTGGAGAAACATGTGACATTTGGTTAGTCTTTGTAGAGAGTCACTATCCCCAACATATCTGGCTCCCAGTCTGGCTGACATCACTCACCTTCGCCAGGATCGACTTCAAGCATCTCTGCTGCCTCCTCCTCCACTATCTCACCCGCTCCTGAAGCTTCTACAAATACATAATAAAGGATAACTTAGTTTTTGGCCTGACATGTATATCTTTGTGCCTATACATGAAGAGTGACATACCAGAGCCTTCCCCATGCGTGGCCAGGTATGACTCCACGCCCACGCGCCTTGGCCCCTCCTCTGTGGTAAGGTCCAGGGGGTGGTCTGAGGAGGCCACAGAGGAGGGGTAGGTCCGTCGCCCGGGAGATCCACCACCTTCACTCACAGATGCAGAGTCATGCAGCACTGGTCGGCCTGTACGTCTCCGGGTGCGGCGAATTCTGAAATCCATTTCCAACACTACCAAAGAAAAGTCATTATAAATAAAGGCATAACTTAGACATTTGGAACATATAACATGCAATTGCTTGGTACTTACTTGGGAAATGGATCCCAAAAAACCTCCGCACCCGGGGCATGTGCAGACGCTTCAGGTCCGACCAATGCTGCATGATCTGGGTGTGAGTGAAGGTGGTGCTGGTGACACGGTGGATCTCGGCGATGATCTCCCGGGCGATGTCCCTTTTCTCGCACACATTGGGCGCGAAGTCATACCGGCGCTGAAGCATGATCTGGAAAACATAATGGACACAGAGCTTTTACTTTTACACACAGACCCATATGTGTTGCATCACAAGTTGAGTATTTAATGTCATTAACACACACATTTCGAATGGCCGCCATTTTTGGGGAGTGCCTTAAAGAGGACGTTGACTGTGATTGACAGTCTGGTCTTATGTTATATGTATCACACACCATGTACATACAGATAATAGCCAACATCAAGAATCAGGCCACCTGCATCTATGGCATGTTAGGATGTTTTAAAGATCCAAGATGTAGCCTAATGCTTAGGCTTTTGGCCCACGTGTGTGGCTTCCCGTTGTGTTTTTATGGCTTAGGAAAACAGTGTTCCGCAAACATCCGCATCAAGGTCCGAGACAGGCCAGGTTTGACAGCTCACCCCGCTACTCCACAGGTTAATTAACTGTTGCTAAGCCGGAGCAATTGGCCGAATTAGGACATCAGCATAGACAGGTGAAAACGTGGCCAGGCTCGGCCCTTGAGGATGAAGTGTGAGGAGCCAGTGATTAAACATTAAGAGACCCCAAACTAGTTCCCAACGCATCATTTACATTTAGGCCATCATTGACTATTCTATTAAAATGCACAGGCAGCCACTTACCAGCATGAGGATCTCTTCCTGTTGACGGGTGAAGATAGTGGGCGCCATCTTTAGTCTTCTTCCAGGCAGCAGATAAGTGAAACCCCAGCGGTTTCCTGGTTCCGCACGAACGTACGTCCGTACGAGCGCGTAGTCGTGCGCATAGGCGTCAGACGCTGGGCGCATGATTTAAAGGTCCCTGCACCCAAAGCTCATTCTCTTTGAGCTTTTGGACAAAATGGCACCAAAAAAGGCAGCAGCTAAACGCGGCCAGCAAAGCCAGACCTCTGAGGGCCCAACAACCAGGTCCCAGCAACGACCGAAGAAGCTAAGGTCCCAGAAGGCCCAGAAGGCAAGTACCACCTCGGCCCCACCAAGGGACACTGGACCCTCCCTTTCCCAAAAAAGGGCCCCAAAGGCACGTGCCCCTGCGGCCAAAAAACAGGCCACAGCAGCCACCACCACCTCTGCCCCCAGAAGAGGCCGCCCAAGGGAGCCCACACCACCCATGCTTTCAAGCCGGGCACTTAGCCAACCCAGGCCCCACAGCAGTGCCCGAAGCACATCCAGCCCACACAGAAGGGCCCGAAGCCCCTCCAGCCCGCACAGAAGGGCCCGAAGCCCCTCCAGGCCGCGCAGAAGGGCCCGAAGCCCATCCAGGGCCAGAAGCCCCTACAGGGCCCGAACCCCATCCAGGGCCAGAAGAACCCCATCCAGGGCCAGAAGCCCAGCCAGGGCCAGAAGCCCCTACAGGGCCCGAACCCCATCCAGGGCCAGAAGAACCCCATCCAGGGCCAGAAGCCCAGCCAGGGCCAGAAGCCCCTACAGGGCCCGAACCCCATCCAGGGCCAGAAGAACCCCATCCAGGGCCAGAAGCCCAGCCAGGGCCAGAAGCCCCTACAGGGCCCGAACCCCATCCAGGGCCAGAAGAACCCCATCCAGGGCCCGAAGCCCAGCCAGGGCCAGAAGAACCCCATCCAGGGCCAGAAGCCCCTACAGGGCCCGAACCCCATCCAGGGCCAGAAGAACCCCATCCAGGGCCAGAAGCCCCTACAGGGCCCGAACCCCATCCAGGGCCAGAAGAACCCCATCCAGGGCCAGAAGCCCAGCCAGGGCCAGAAGCCCCTACAGGGCCCGAACCCCATCCAGGGCCAGAAGAACCCCATCCAGGGCCAGAAGCCCCTACAGGGCCCGAACCCCATCCAGGGCCAGAAGCCCCCGACCTGGCACCAGCCGGGAACAGAGCCCCCGACCTGGCACCAGCCGGGAACCTAGCCCCCCAAGAGGGCCCCGAATTGCAACCATGACCACATCTACACCTGGAAGTTCGGTGGCCAGCCACGCCAGAACACCCAGTCCCTTGGCCAGTCCAGTCCAGTCATTGGGAAGCCACCAATCCGGCCATTCCCCTACCCAGCCCCAGGCCATAATGTCACCACATGTGTCTGCACACATGGAGGAGCAGCCAAGCCAACCATCTGGCCGCACATTGCGCCGCGGCCAGTTGAGTGGGAGATTCTCCCATGACCAAAATATGGCATTGGCTAGTGGCCTTACATTATACTATGACGAGCTATATGGGAGCAAATCCAAACACACCACCAAGCAGCGCAAGATGGAATTGTTTGAAACCATCCTCCGACAAGTAAATGCAGCGGGGGAAGAGAGGAAAGATGTGTCCCAAATTCAGAAGAAAATCTCTGATCTGAAGTATGCTGTACGGCAAAAAGAAATTAAAAGGCATAATTACAGGTAAATAAATGTTTTCGCTAAATATAATGTTTGGGATGTGCTGTATGCCCCTTTTCTGAATACCAAACGATTTTCTCTTTTCAGCATGAAAACTGGAGGTGGCTTTCCATCTAAATTGGAGTTTACCCCTGCTGAGGAGATTGTGCTTGGACTTCTCCATCCGGTCGCGGTCGGTGGACATGCTGGTCTAAGGGACACAGACTCCCCGACCCGTACCCACGGTGAGTACTATTAAATCTGCATGTTTGCCTGTTTGCTAAATAATCTACAGTTCACTAGTAACAAGATAACGGGATGCCCCTATGGTTTGCCTTGCTTGGCCTCGCACTACTGTGGCTGTTTGTGTCCTCTTTTGGTCCCTGGGAATCACACATTTAGGCCCACAGCCATTATGGCAAAGATCAAATGTCCAATTGTATTGTTAAAGTCATGAAGTTTCGCAAGATAAGTGAGATATTTTGAAGCAATCACAAAACACACATCATTATGTATGGCTTGCCTTTTGGTTGTGTGAGTTGTGTTTGAGTTAACTATTTAATTAGCCACCCACAAACATATGTGACCAAGAGCAGCGAGACTCAACTGGCGGCCCGGGGTCCCAATGCGAGCCTTGCCACCACATTCAAGGACCCCTGCCCAGACAGCCCTGCACTCAGTTACTTCTGTGTTGACGTGCTCAGAGCTGCCCCCTTGATCGGCCATGTAGTGGTTGGTCTCCTGCCCAATGTCATGGCTCCCTGAAACATAGCATTGCAATATGAAGTACTGCCCAGGAAGTGGCATTGCAAGGTACACAGTAACTTATTTAAATTTTCACTGGCCACAATCGTGTCCCGCTGCCCCTGCTCTGGCCCATGTGCCACAGTCCCCCCATGCCCCCCCCCCACATAAGCCCCATACATTTGTAACAGATTGGCTCCATCCATCACATCACCATCAATACGTTAACTCCCCCCTTTAGACATCCAATCCCTGTCCCCTCAGCTCTGGCCCATCCAGCCCAGCAAGGGCAAGCAGCCTTTATTAGTTGGCACTTTGAAAGCTCCAGCCCCTCCACCAGTGTCTTTATTTTTAACTAGACACCCCCTGCGTCAGCACCATGGCCAGACATTCACCTCTCACCACATACCTTTAAATGGGCGTTTCAAACAATTGTTTGAGTACCCCGGACCTAGCGAATGGTAGGCTAAATCCAAAAATGTGCCCTGAAAGTTGGATGCTGAATGGGTACACTTCATGACTTAGAACTGAGGTCACTTAGCAGTTTGTCCGAGCCATTGCACCTCTGTAAACTTGCGTGGGTTTGAACAAAGGTCACCATTGCTCTAGAGTTGAATAATATTACAAATAGAGCTATATTTGATTACCTATCCAAAAAAAGGTTATGTGTGTGTGTTTACGTGGTATTTTTTTCTCTTCTTCAGCCCAGCATGATCCCTCAGCAAGGGTAAACTCACCCCCCAGTTTGGTTATGCCTACCAGGTCCGTACAGCATCGGAGCCCAGATCAGAGATTTTCGGTAAGTTTATTTAGTAGCATAAATACTAACAAGTGCTTAAGAATGTGTTAAACTGTTGAAATCCTAAATTGGGACGCAAACTTAGCCTTTTTTTTTTTGATATGTCCCTACAGACCCGCACACTCATGGAAGAGATCCAGGACATGGAGGAAGATGATGATGTCTCCGTACAGGGCACGTCGGATGAACTCCCCCTGGGTCCCAATTTGGAACTGCTCGATAATGTTTCTCTGGCCAATCCTCAGCAGCAGAGTGAATCTCCATCCATTGTGCTTGCACATGGGGAGACTGACACTACAGTCCCCAGTGTTCACTCTGCTGCTGAGGATTTGCAAAGCAGGCCGGTTGCTGTTGAGGGTACGACACCACGCGGCAGGGCACGCCCAAGAGCCAGGGTAATTGTGCGGCGGACGCCATTACGCCGCCCCACAATTTCCCAGGGGAGGCAGAGTGCCCTGCTTCAATTATGGACCCAACAAAGGGACTCTTATGACGCCCAGCTCGTTACAGAGCGTGAGCAAAGGCATGCCGACATGGTGAACATCCATACCAGTCTACAGGGCATCCTCGCGGAGTTGCGTACCCTCAACAGCAACGTGGCCAATTCAAGTAATGGCATCCAGTCAGCCATGGCTGAGATGACCAATATGCAGAGAAACATTGTGGAGCAGTTTCAAATTCACAATGCTGCCATGGCCCAGGCTAGGTCCCATTCCCATGGACCTCCACCTGGACCTCCACCTGGGTATTATGGGCAGCCACCCTATTAAGCCATGGGTGTGTGGGACATCTTTTCTCTTAACCCCCACTGTATTTACTTGTCCTTTGAGGTTTCAAACAATCCATTTTGTGTTGCTCTGGCAGGTTGTGTTTTGTATTTGCTCCCATATAGCTCCTTAGAGTAATGCTTAAGGCCACTAGCCAATGCCATAGGTCTATGTGGAGTTTATCTGGCCACTTATGGCTTTACCTATGTATTTGGTTGGTGCTCCTCCTGTTTGCAGACATGTTTGTGTGACATTATGGCCATGCCCAAATATCCCTGGGCACAGGCAATATTAATGACTGGACTAGGCTGGCCTTTGGACTGGGTGTCCTTGTTTGGTTGTGCCACTCACTTCCAGGTGTAGATGTGCTCGATGTTTTTTTTAATGTTATCCATTTGTTACCACAGATGTATGTGGACTGATTTCTGTTAACCACTATAATTTTTCATTTGCAAAGTAAAACAAAAATTTAACTTCCAATACTTGTGGCGTTTTTAGTGGGAAGACTTTTGTAACAGCTTGGCCTAAACCAGATAATTTTGGTTGGAAGAGGTGTAACAATGCACAGCGAAAGCTAAGGAAACTACATGAAATACATTAGGCAACAATTAAGGTCGAAATGTTTTACTTAGAGGTAATGCCACATTAGGGCAAAACAACATATGTTTCCAAAAGGATAACACAGACATACAGAATGGTGAGACAGGGAAAAAAGTTAACTAAAATGCTGGCTGATCAGGTTGGCTCTAACAGATTGGCCAGACTCACTGGGGGGCCCCTCAAAATTCTCGGCTTCATCCTCGACGGCTGAAGAGGGCAGGCTGTCCACATAACGTGGGACACGTTCCAGGATGGCAAAATTGTGCAAAACAGCACATGCCATTATAATGTCGATCACTTTCTTGGGATCATATTGCAGGGCCCCCCCAGTATGGTCAAGGCAACGAAAACGTGTCTTCAGCAGACCAAAGGCCCTCTCCACAACAGCCCGGGTCTTGCGATGCGCACGGTTATACGCTTCCTGAGAGGCATCCTGGGGCCGCAGCACAGGCGTCATGAGCCAGGGTAGAAGTGGGTACCCGGAATCACCTTAAACAGAGAATTAAATGTAATCAAAATTAAAAAGGCAACACAACCAACACCAAAAAATTCACAGATATCATAATGATGTAAGGTAAAGTGTTCCCCAAAAAAAACAGGGCACATTAGGGCCCCCAAAAATTGCACTAAGGTATAACCTAAATAAAAATGGAACTTCTATATACCAATTAATTAACAAACATCTGCACGGCCAAGGGTATTTGTATTTTACATATATTTGTAGTTTTCAGACATGTTACAATTAGGATGCTGCTGAGGGCCTATCCACATTTCTCTTGAAACTACAATGTATGCATTTTAAGTCCACTTTGACATTTAACGACCAATAGTACAAAAGGGAGCCAAATGTCAAAGATCCCTAGCCACATTTCACTGGAAACTACAATGTATGCAGTTTAAGTCCCCTTTGACATTTAACGACCAATAGTACAAAAGGGAGCCAAATGTCAAAGATCCCTAGCCACATTTCACTGGAAACTACAATGTATGCAGTTTAAGTCCCCTTTGACATTTAACGACCAATAGTACAAAAGGAGCCAAATGTCAAAGATCCTTGGGTATAAACTCCAAACCAATATATTTAGGCACAAGGAACTTACAGACATCCTAACTAAAGGGAAAACATTCTGAAGGCCAAAGCGAGACAAGGATTTTTTGGGTAAGTTCCTAATATATGAGCCAAGAAAAAGGCAGTTGGACGCTTCTGTCAAGTTTTCCAAAACAAACAGATCAACAAATACAAGATTAATGCCACATTTAATAACACACAAATAGGACACACTTACCAAGCAGCCATGCCCCCGAAAATTCACCTGCCTCAAATCTCCGAAACAACCCAGATCGCCGGAGGATATAGGAGTCGTGGGACGATCCGGGGTAGCCGGCAAGGACACTCATAAACCGCATATCCGGACCAACCACGGCCTGGACATTAAGTGAGTGTCCCATTTTACGATTCCTTAAGGCAAAAACATACAAAAAGGGTAATTGATATTTGACCCAAAATAATAAATTAAACACAAAACATGTCTGCACTCTATTGGGAAATACTAATGAAAAGCCGAGATAAAGCAGCTACACAAATGAGGGATAAACAAATATGCTGCCGCAAAGGAAAACAGGTGACATGACACGTTGGGCAACATAATAACCAATCTCAATACCTATATATATACTCGTCGGCTGCCCTAGGTACGAGTGCCACATGTGTGCAGTCAATTGCACCAATAACGTTGGGCATGTCGGCCACATTATAAAACCCAAGCTTAATGGCGTTTCTGGCTGCCATATCATCAGGAAAATAAATATATTTTTGAGTTATGGCAGCCATGCCTTCCAAAAATTTAGATAGTGCGCGGCTCAGCGTAGGCTGTGACATCCCCACGGAGAGGGCACCCAGCCTCTGGAACGAGCCGTTCGCCAAAAATTGCAGGCAGCCAAGCATCTTGGTCATACCTGAAATTGCATGCCCCTTCCTTGTGGTGCGGGCTAACCATGGCCGCAGCTCACTATATAATTTATGGAGGGAAGCGCGATTAAGCCTGGTCAGCTCGAACAGCTCAACATCATTCATGCTATCGATGTTCATGCGACGACGCAGGGGCAATCTGCTCTCAGACATCTCGATCAACTCAATGCCAAAAAGCATAAGCCCTTGATGTGCCACAAACTCGCTCCGCTCCATCCTACTCCCGAGGCCAAATAGCTGCCGGCAAACATTTCGTAAAGCAGCTCTTTAATGGGCTTCAAAACAATTAGCAATCACCTCTCTGAATTGGGCGCAAGCCCATGTGAAGGACGTAAAAAATAGGATCGGACGCAAATAATACGATTTGGACGGGAAAAACACACGAACTAACGCAAATAATACGATTTGGACGGGAAAAACACACGAACTAACGCAAATTATACGATTCTCGTACGAAATGCGTATGTTCATATACGTCTATGCGCGAACGATCGTACGAATACGAAATGGCCAAAAAAACCAGAAAAAATGACAAACACCCACCCAAACTTACGATTCTCGATACGAAATCACTTAACTTTTGCTCTTTGAATCGAGGGGATACTGTGCAAGAACCCTGTTACTTGTTAGGCCAAACAGTTGTATGGAACGATTAATGTAATTCTGCTGTGCCATAAAACCAGGTTGGGGTCATTTGCTATTTCTCAACAAAAATCATTTTTTTTCATTAAGGAAAGGTCTTCAATGACAGGTTAAATGCAATGCAAGAATGAGACATAATGGGTGCCATAGTGCGTTGTGTATGTCAGCTAAGAGCTAAGTTAATAAAGCCAGACCAAATAATAACGCCCATTTTTTTAACACCGAGATTGGTCATGAACCATGATCAGGGGGAGATTGGCTAAATATTACTGTAGTAATATAAAAAGAGTGAAAACCTGAAAAAACAGGTAACAAGCATAGGTGATGCACTATTAAACCAGAAGAAAAGGGTTAAAGTCCCTGCCTAGGCACAAACTAACTTAGGCACAAACTAACTTAGGCTGATTTAATACTAGCGCCTCATATGATGTATTTATGTGTCTTTTTTAGTGTGACCTTTTTGGCTACCTGCTTTTACTGTCTGTTTGTGTTGTCCTGTCCCTATTTTAGGTCACTATTCCCCCTGTTCCTCGTCGCTTTGTAGTGCGTCTTAATTTTAGTTGGTCATGCCAACTGTCTAAGCAAGTGTAGTGAAGCCAACTTATACCACTGGTGGGCATGTGACACCGGTCAGTGTCGATGGTGCCCGAAACCCCCTGGTAGGTGTGCAGCTCATATACCGCTACTCTGCCTGTATAAATTTAGAGGTTTCTGGCAACCCTCCGACAGTTTGTAAGATAAAACCAAACATAAATGGATGAGCACATGATTGGTCAGATGTGTAAACATTAAACACCCCTCTTGGCCCTTCACAATTACCCCTCAGCCTGGCTCCGATTTATTTTCTTCCAGATCATCGACTTCAAGTTGTTGAATTTCTTCGAGACCTGGCCAGCATTCTCGAGCTTCAGCCCCGCACTAGTTAACTGTTTGTGAACCGGTAAGGGGGTCTAGGGTTAGTGGGAGCCGGAGCTATGAAATTCGGCATATGGGAGTACTGAATGCAGGATACCAGAGTCTATATCTGGTCGGATGGCTTGCGAAATGGATAGACCCTGCTTATAACTACTAACATTTTTGAGTGATAAAGCTACTTTTAAGCAGATTTAAGGTGCACCCTGCCTTGGGCAGATTTTCCAGGGAGGGTGTAAATCAATTGTATGAGGTTAGACTAATGTCTTTAAGTTGGCACATGCAGAAGGATGCCGCTCGCCTTTTCTGAACACGTTGCCCTCACCCCTTTCATGCGTACACAGATCATAGATATCAGCAGGGGCTGGTGCCCTTAAATCTGTACAAAATAAGTAATTTCTTACTTTCCATTATTAAGCCCCACCATGGCCTCTCCAAGAAACGATTATTTCCTTTTTCAGTCCTCCAGCTCTTTTGTACACAGAATGTTGCTCATTTTTTATTGAAGCCTTATGAAACTAATACAAGACTGCTGACAGTAGCAATTTACCAGCTAATTCTAAAAGGCTGCGTAATGCATAATTACCATGAAATGCCTCAGTAAAAATTTAATGGAACTTCTTTTCTGTGTTAATTGAACAACTCCGAGATGTTTATTACAAAGTGTGCGGAGAAAGGAATGCAGGCCCAGGTATATCAGTGTGAAATAATTTCTGAGCTCTGCTTGTCTCCAGGGTGGCCGGCCCTGATTCTGAACAAAATGCCCATATTACTTAACCTTTCATTAGCAGGAAAGACCTATCGGCAGGAATTAACCTACAATGTAAAATGCTTTTTTTAAAAGTGTTCTTGTGGCTTTTTATAGAGGAAGGGATGGTTTGTTAAAGTTAAAAGGGGCAGTTTGAGTTAAGCCAGACATCAGAATAATGAGAAACTCACACTTCGATAGGTCTAAGGAAATTAAAGTGATGATAAATAAGAAAAAATAGTGCTGGGCCCTTTCTATCCCACCCCTGTGCCAGGCACAATTTGAACACCCAAAAACATACTCATTCACTACAGCAGCCCTGATGCTGTAGTCACTTGTAGCAAAAGACCAGTAACCAGTACTGCAGTGCTGAACCTCCGGCATGGGAAGGAATAAAAGTCAGGACCTGGTGAACTCTTATTTTTTATATTATTCTTTAAATAAGGCAACCTAGTAAGTGGGAAAAGGCAGGGGTGGGAGCGAGGGGGTCAGCCCTGGCCTTTGCCAGGTTGAGAAAAAGATTCATATACAACCTTCACCCATGAGACAAATGAACTCTACCAAGGACAATGGTCATGTAACAAAGAGAAACTCACTTTGGTTCGTGCAGTGATGGATGATACTAAGGTTAGCAGTCTCAACAACAATTATTCCAATGATCTTCACCCCCCACACTGCTCTGCATTGGTCTTAGCATATCTGATGCCTAACAAAGGGAGATACTGGCTGCTCCAGTGCTTCTCCTGTTCAGGGCCGGTTTTAGACTAAGTGTGGCCCTGGGCAAAATACAAGTGCGGCCCTAAGTTCTGAAATATCCAGGGCCGGATTATGGAGGAGGGACCCCAAGGCCTTCACCACTTGCCCTGCAAAGGAGGCCTCCACCAACATTTGGGTTATGGTCTGGTCCAGGAGGCTTTTCAGTCTTTGGTCTGACAGGCTGCGGGGCCGACAACAAAGCTATAGGCGGCAGTGGATGCCATGGCAAGCCTTTTTTTTGGTTTTTGCAAACATGCAGCCAAAGCCACCACAGGGCAGGACAGAGAGTCTAGAGCAGGAAAACCACCGTAAGCAACGCTACAGTGATGGGTGCGTGCAGAGCTGTCAATCTTCAGCCGCTCACTACACATAAGCCACCAAGCACAGCCGCTGGCAGCTCAATGCCGGGAACTGTTTTCTGCTGGACCAGCTGTGCATCTAAACCCCCCCACCCAGAATGGCAAAGCAGGAGCTCCCGAACAGCACTCACCTGCACAAGGGGGGCACAAGGGACTCGATCTGACATTCCAGTAAGTGGGCGGGTGCCAGACAACCACCAGTTACTTGGCTGCTCTTATATTTTTAAGGAAATAAATGCTGTATCTGGGGCTCAACCACACTTAGTCCGGCCCTGGAAATATCATATCAACAACACAGTCCCAACACATTCAGTAAATATATGTTTAAAAAAACAGTGTTCTGTCTTTAATATCCTCCCCGTATGTTTATTTTTTTCAGTCTCCACCACATAATAATTCCCTGACATTCCACTGTGTGTGCCGTCCTTTTGTGAAGTTCTCAATATCTGATGTGCTGCTCAAGCAGTTTGAGGTTTGCTTTTCCAACCTGCTTCCATGTGCTGCATTTCTTAATGACCGCTTAAATTAGCTCATGGATATTGACCATGTCTGCAAGATCCACCAGACCTTATGAAGCATGGTACATGACTTGTATATTACTGACTCTGTTATTGAGAGACTCACTGAGAGAGGCATGATAATACCCAGCAACCTCAGCAGAACTTGTGAGCATTCAAGCTCTGTAAGTAACCACTTGTGTTTGGGCAGGTGAGCAGTACAGAAAGCAGTGTGAAAGGAGCAAGTAATGAGTAAGTGAGTATCTTACCCAATTAGAAAGTGATATTATTGGTCACTTAATCATGGGTGACCAACTCTGCAGTGTGAACCCGGAAATGACCCAAGATTGGCTATAAAGGGAGGGGAGGGAGGGAGGGAGGGAGGGAAGGGTGGGGGCACAGACTGGACTTTAGGAGATGCTGAGTTCTGATTGATGAAGTGCCAAGTTTAAAGTGGAACAAAACCCAAGATTTTGACTATCCCCGGTTTTGCTCCCTGCCCCGGGGACATCCCGATTTGGTATGCCCCACTGTTGCCCAGATAAACTTACCTTTCCCCAGTTCTATGGTGCATTCGCTCATTCACACATTAGGCTCGATTCAGAGAGACAAAAAAATACTTTCGTTTTAGTGCCGATTCGTTTTTTTTTAAAATGTTTCCGCTCTCGCGTGTGCGAGCGATTCTATGCATGCATTGCAATCCTTCTGTAAAGTTTCCGTCCGTTCGTACGGCAGATTACGAATACGAGGATGTCATTTTCCAGCGTGACTTTTCCGTTTCATTTTCACACGTTACAACGTAGGCTTTCGTTTTTTCCCTTTTCCCATCGTATCCTTCCACGAATCCTTTACGTTTCCCGTTAGTTTCTGCTTTCCTTTTTCAATAAATAATCGTCCAGATGGAAATCCTTACGATCTTGCGCACTTAACTCATTAAAGTGCTCGCCTACATATTTGCCACCCTCACTTCTACTACAATGTTTAGCTAAATCACTTAGCACTATCCTCCATCTTCCCTTTTGGACCCTTAAAGCTCACCCAAACCACTTCGGGGTTAGGTTCTTCTTCTATTTTAGCCCCCTAAAACTTACCCAAATCACTTCTCGGTCATGTGAATATTCATCTTTAAATATTTCTGGGCCCATTAGTTTTGTGTTAATGTATTTTGTAAATGAAATGACACTGAAACATTTTTCTTTTTTATTCCATCATAAAAGATCAAATCTTAAAAAATTTTGAAAATTTCAAATTCTTACAACTATAAAAAACAAAATACATAGCAATGGCAGGCCAAAGAACATTATTTTTCATCTGTGATCCCCAACGAGTTGCGCAGCTCCTGCATCTCGCCCACCAACTGAAGGACCCTGACACTCAGTTGTGCCACTCTGGCACGTGTGGTCCCTGTTAAAAAACGTAAATTAAAATATTGGTATAACCATGTTGGGGTCCTACTGCAGTGCCCCCCCCCCCCGTATGGTTCAAACACCTAAATCTGGACTTCAAAAGCCAGAGGGCTCTCGCCACCATGGCCCGGGTTTTGCATAGTGCCCGATTAGAGAACCCCTGGCCCGCATTCTGCAGGCAAAGAACGGGCATCAGGAGCAAGGGCAGGAGTGGATATCCAGAATCCCCTGAAAGAATTAAAAAATACTAACATAAAATACACATTCTAAGCTACAATATTGTTTAACATGTCATCAAGGACTAAAAACAGCCATAGGTTAAGACATGAGTCATCAACTATATTCATTGCCATATAGTGAAAATGGATTGATGGAATGTGAGCAAACTTACCCAGGAGCCATCCACCAGATAATTCTCCTGACTCAAACTGACGAAATAAGCCAGAGCTCTGCAATATATAAGCATCATGGGACGACCCTGGATGCCCTGCAAGAACACTGAGGAATCGCATAGCTGGACCAAACACTGCTTGTATGTTGTGCGAGTGGCACATCTTGCGGTTCCTGCAACCAAATATAAAATAATTACACAAAGCAAAGGTAACCGACTAAAACAAGAACTCCTACAACAAATTAAGATTCAAGTTCAACAATCCAAATATAATTCACAAAGGACATAAGTCTAAAAAAATCTAGCAATTATATGGATGTGTGGGAAAATAAATGTTTACATGCTAAGGACTAATTAAGGTCAGCATTAAAATGCTTCTATAAGGCATACATGAAATGTATTGATTCAGGTATGCATTGCTATACAATTTATGGCCTCGGCCATGCTGATACATGCAATGCCTTGGTGCTAAAGGCGCGCAGACTTCTCCACATAGCCGCAAAACATGCTCAACAATAGCAATCCGAGCCCTCAAAGGTCCCGTAAGTGGATTGGAAATGAAACGGATTTATAGGGTGGTGGTCCGTCGGAAATCAGCTCTCTGAATCAGATGCAAGCCCATCCCAACAACGTAAGTTATCTGAACGAACGAAAAATATCAGATTTTGTTTGGAAAATGATCCGAACTCGCGGAAATGTTCCAATTCGCTTCCGTTCATCGAAAGGGCATGTACGCATTTTCCTGAACTTTCGTATGAATGAAAAATGAACGAAAAAAAGCAAAACAATGACAAACACCCATTAAAACTTTCACAGACAGCTATGGAAGTCCAGACGAATCTGGATCGAGCCTATTGTCCAATCAGAGCCATTTGCTGTGCATATTTAATGTTAGTCAAACACCGCCAGTGTGCACCACTTTGTATCGCCCTCCTTTCGGTGCTGCACAGCATATCTATTCTTTTTTGACAACCTGACAGATCGCTCTGGCCGCGTTTCATCATCACAGTTAGAAGATATTGCTGCTGGAAACAGTGGGGACAAACATTACAGTGTGCTTAGGCTGCATTTTAGTTGTTGTTGTCCAAATTATAGCGAAGCAAAAGAAGCCATGAAAAACGATTTTAGTGAAAAGATATTTGGTCATTTCTAGGTCCTGCATTTACATTGTCAGGAAGCAAGTTCTGTCCAAATAAATGTGCATAATAATATTTATAATCATAAAACACTTCAATACAGTTCTGCTCATTGAGTGCTATGGGATCTTGACCTACAGCGCCATTATAAACTGGCGCAGCTTCAACCAAAGCGCCTGGTTCTGCACTAGTGTTAAATTTGACGCATACTGAGTGGTTTTAACATGCGCTGATGCTTGACAAATCAGTCTCCCCATCTTCATTATATTTCAATAGGTTACAGGCATCAAACGGTGCAATAATGTGGCTCTAAACCTTTTTCCATAACTGGCAATACTGGCATGTCTATCCACTGATTTTATGGATTTTTTGCTGTACAATGGAGGATGATTTTGTATTTCGTGCCCAATTAAGTGAGGACTTTAAGAACCTGTGCTGGGCATCCATTCATTCTGGAAATACTTTTTGCCTGGGCTTTGGATGGCAAATTCATATTTTTTTGATCTGTTACTTGGTAGATGACATTCTGGAGCAGATGTTTCCTGTGCCACTATTGGCAAAAGATATCACTGAACGCCCCCCTTAGGTTTTATTTAATAATTCACAACAATGTATATTCAAAGTACTGTATTTATAGAGCTTGTGATGGGCTCTGCAGGGCTGTCACCTGACGAGCAGCCTTTTAGCACAGCATTGCCTGTGATCCCTTTTTGCAAAATGCCGTTAAAAATTAATTCACTCATTTTCAATACATTTATAATTTGAGATCTGATGCCTTTTTTTAGTATTATATTTTCATTTCCATAATGCCACATTATAAATTAAATATAAGCTATATGTGGAACGTGGGTTCAGAGAGGTGTAAATTGTAGTGAAGGGCTATAGAACGTGTGACTTTGCGCTTAATGGTATTTCATGACTTCATGTCCGGATTTCATGTCCTGAAGCATTGGAGCTTTCATCAACACCTGACATCCAACTTCAAGCCAATTATATCCAAATATTTCTTTTCAGCAGGCGGGTTGGAAGAGATGGTGATGGGGATTGGAGACCCAGCGGAGGAAATGGAGGCAATGGAGATGCCAGCAAAGAAGGCGGTGGCACCTGAGGATCTGGAGGAGGAGGAGGAGTACCAAAGAGACAAATGCAGCAGTAAGGAACCCCATGTGGAGTAGGCAGCAACAACAGAAGACACAGCGAAGGAGGTGGTGGGGACTGGAGCACTGTGAGATGGTGGTGATGGACCCGGAGGCTACAGTGATGATCCAGAGTGTCATGAACTAGAACACCGAGGTAAATATCAGGAGACCAAACTGCAACACAGGTAAACTGTGCTTTGCCTACATTTACAGTAGGCCTCTATTTTCTTGCCTCCACCACCAACGGGTCTCTGGTCCTTTACCACTACCATCGGGGGGCTCTGGTCAGTGTTAGTAGTGGCAAGGACCGGGAACTGTCCAGCAGCCATCAATAATACAGTTTGACGATAGTTAAAGACCTGGTGAAAAGATAATCAGCACCGGAGCCCCTGTAAGGAGGAACATATGACATGGTGGAGACAAGATCCTCAGACCTCACAGAAGCAGCAGAGAAACACAAGGCAACAGCGGAAGAGATGGTAAAAACTGGAGGACTATGTGGAGGCGTCAATGGACTAGGAGGCAGCGGTGAGGATCTGGTGATGATGGTGATGGACCAGGCTAATGAGCTTGTTCAGGGTAGGCTCCAGGTGCATGCAGACTCTTGGGCGATAGAGTATCAGTGGGCCCCTTGCATGTGACTCCATACATGGTGATAAGGTTGCATGTATGGTAAATACTGATACAGAGAAAGAAAAAAAAATAAGGATAGTATAGAAGGAATAGAACAGCATAGAAGGATTGAGATATGAAGAACTAAAAAAATAGAAGAAATCGCCAAAAAAAATGAAAAGCAGGAAAGAAAGAAAGAAAGAAAGAATGACGAAAAATGAAAAATAAAGGAAAAGAAACAAAGAATGAACAAAAGCATAGAATTAATGACAGAAATAAAAAGAGGGAATGAATAACAGAAACAAAGAAAGAAAAAGGGGAATAATAGAAAGAAGAGAGAGAGAGAGAAGGAATGACAGAACAAAATAATAGAAGCAGAAAGAAAGAAAAGGTATGGCAGAACAAACAGATGGAAGAAAGAAACTAAAAGAATAGAAGGAAACAAAAAAAAGAAAAGTAGGACTGACAGAAATAATAAAAGGAAAGAGAAGAAAGCAAGAAAAAAGAAAGAAAGAAAGAAAAAAGAAAGGAAAGAATGAAAGGGAATGGCAGAAAGAAGAGATAAGAGAAAGCAATAAAGAATAGATGAAAAGAAAGAAAAAAGAATTGAAGGAAAGAAACAAAGAATAAAAGTATTGACAGAAATAAAGAAAGTCTCTCCCAATGGCCAATCTGCCCCTGGCTGACAATCCTTATTCCTGGTTTCTGCATGGCCCTGCATCTTGTACAGGGGCTGGCCAGGGTATAAGGTGGGGCCCTCCCAAGGTTCAGGGGCCCCGGCACCTGCCCGGGTATGGCAAGTGCTGACGCCTGCCCTGAGCTTGTTCTTTGCCTGCGCTACCATTGACATCTGTGCATTTAAATATCAGACTTTATGTTTATGGGCCTGATGCAGAGCCTCCCCCAGTCTGAGCTTAAAACCTTCCGATTGTCCGGGGCTCCCGTTTGAATCGTGGCACAAATGTGATGCAGAGCCTCCGTCGGAATGGCTCCCTAACTGATCCGTCAATTTGTCTTTACTCGGGAAGTTTTTTTTGCTCTCTCGGGTGCCTTCAATTTGATCGGGGCTTCCGTTCCCGTTCACACGGGCGGCCCGTTTTTCCCTGCTTTTTCCTTGGTTTTTGAATGTACCTGCTTGGTTTCCATCGTATTTGACCTTCCATTTTGGTGATTTTTCCAAGTATACTTACATCTCCATGGCTCTTCAGTTGCCAATCTGGCTACACGCAAGCGCACATCCCTAAACCTTCATTGGAATATGCATATGGCACCAACTGCCAATTTGACACATATATATATTGTCAAATTTATTTTTGGGTGTTCCTTCTTTCTTGCCATTAATGCATACCTTAATCTCTTTGGTGTTTCTTCTTCCTAGCCTTTAATGTTTACGGTAATTGGTTGTGAGTTTTTCTGATTTTTTGTCCCATATCTAAACCTTTTGTGTCATGTAAATGTGTGATGATGTTGTGTGATTGTACATTTGCAGGAAAGACAACTCACAAAATCTGTTTATGTTTTTTTTAATAAAACTTTTTTTTTTTGCTTTTGTGGTTTTGAAATTATTTTTTTGATAAAACAAAAGTAAAAACAATTTAAATTTGAATTAAACATGTTAAAAATTAGGCCTCGGGGTCTTGTGGCTGTGTTTTTCTTTGATCTGTGAATGAAAAACAACCTTAGTTTAGCATTGTTTTTATGGTTTGGTTGGGCGTTGTTTTTTTGGGGCCCTTTTTAAACCGGACCTTCAGCATGCTTTAATGAAAAGCCCAAACTCTAAAAAAACGATTCCGCAGCATCATCTGTAAAAAAAAGATACAAGGACCCACCATTAATCCACAAAATACATTAACAAGTTTCCTGGCCTAACTAAAGTCACTTTATTAACCTTTTGCTGCCTCACATTGCCCTAGTTCTTCTATCTGCATGTAGCTAGTTTGTAGCTGCGTACATGGGTTAAACTAAGGTGGGCTTGTATTTAACGTGACAAACTAAGCTGTTTCAGACTATTCTTGCGCTTTGTTTTTTTTTTATTATAAGGAATGTGTGCGCACACATAAACGCACGCTCACATACTCACATCCATGATGATGTCGTCCTGCTCCTGTGTAAAGATGGCATAGCTCCTGGTATAGCTCTGACGTTCCCCCGCAGTGACGTGCAGGACATCCCAAATTGGAATGCCCCAGAGACATGATGCCTGTAACCCAGCCCTGGATTTCTTCACACTCCAAAGGGCTGGGTTACATGGGTTTTGGCCTGCTTTAAAACATCATGACCAAATCAGGTTAGGATGGAATAACCCACCTCCTTTACATTATTCTTAAAGTAACACAGGTTCCCTCACATAAAGCAGAACAAAACCCAGAGCGGCCACTGGTCTTCCCCCTGGAAATCCCAGATCGGGATGCCCCACTGTGTGAAACCCTTTTTAATGAGACTTTACTCAGAAATGGCAGACTCCCTCTCTTAAAGCAGAACAAGCCATGATTAGTTTAATGACCTTTGCAGGCGTATATTGTAGTGCCCCACCAGTCTGATCAAGACAACGGAACCTCATCTTCAAGAGACCAAAGGCTCGCTCCACCACAGAGCGAGTCCTCCTGGGGGCAGTATTGTAGGACTCCTCTGCCTGTGAAGATGGGTGCAGGATTGGGGTCAGCAGCCAGGGGAGCAAAGGATAGCCAGAGTCTCCTGCCCAAAAACAAAAAAAACAAAATAAAAATAAAAAAAGGGACAAATAGGTGAGCGGGGTAGGGTTGGAGGAAAGAACATTTGTAATGAGCATACATGCACATCCAACCTGTACACTCATTAAAAAAGTCTGGGGAATACTACTTACATAAGAGGGCAAGAACATGACGCAATAGGGTTCTATCACTTAACCCATTTAATTTAAAGTTAAAAAATTAGGCTAAAAATATACTAACAAAAAAATTACCAAATAGTGTGTTAAGGGAAAAAACAAAGTCAGACAGGGTGGGCAAACAATACAAGTTTCATACACATACCCAGTAAGGCGGGTGAGCTCAAATAGGTGCAGCCTGGTTTCTGCCATACTCAGCAGGACAAGACCGCGGAGCTGGCGCCGCTGATGTGCTCCAACAGAGGACTGCATATTATTGCCCGAGTGCAAATACGGCTGCTCTGACTTGCCGTAAGTGAAGGCTCGGCGGCCCCGTTTCATTAGGCTGATTTCAATCGGAAAACAAGGCTCTGCATCACTGAAAAAAACGGAACAATGAACGAGGCGTCCGTTTTGCCGGGAAACAGCCTTGTGCGAGCCGACAATCGGAAAGGCGGCTGAGCACACACCTGAGCGCATAAACGCACACTAAAATCAACGTAGCACCCTTTCCTGACCCGATCAAAGCCCAAAACCAACGGGAAAACGCACGGGAGAGCTGAACGGGGAGGCTCTGCATCAAGCCATATGTCCTCTTGGGATGCTGCTGTCAGAATGGAGCACTTTTTTAATTCTATATTCCTAAAAAATTATTTTATTGTTTGACTGTTTTATAATTGACATAAAGTGTGCTGTTATTAAAAATGAAATCCAATATGTTTTCCTTCCTCAATGGAACTATCACTTCAGCCCAGGAAATGGTTTATTTGCATTGTAACAACAAATTCTGCTGCTCTCTTGATTAGCCTAGATAAAGTTACCTAAGACAGAAAAGGGCAGTAGGAAGTGAAGGGAGGGCATATGTTGTTAGTACAAATAACATGGTGTGATGCTGCAAGATAATAGGATAGAACAGGAGTAGCATAAATGAAAACATCAGAAAAAAATGTAGCTGGTCTCAAACTTGAATTTACTCGAGTTAAATGAGATACTTGATTACAATCAATATGGTGTCATCAATTATATGCCCTAATTTACCCGCAGGATCTGTGTTTGAAGACATAGGATGGCTGAGCCTCTATAACATACTTTGGCCAATGTTTTTTTTTTTTTTTTGCAATGTATGTAACAATCACATTGACGGTGTGATGTGATATTTATGCTAGATACGCCCCAGGGGTTCCTGAGAATTTAATGAGGTGGGTAAGTGAGCAGTCCTGGCTGATACCCTTGCGGGAGTTGTATGTTTTAATAATTGAATAAAGGCAGATTCTTTTGTAAAAAATACTTTTAACCTGTATAGAATAAAGTTTTGAACACATGTTAGCAACCCGTTACTTCTTGCAGTCTTTTTGGTTTATATATCAGAAAAAATACCCAAAAATATTCCCATAATTTTATGGAAGTGCTCCTTAAAAACCTAATACAAAAATCAGAATTGATAATTATTTGACTCGTACTGTGTTTTTGCCCCTTCCTTCAACAATTACTGTTGATAACAGCCCATTAACTTCTGTTGGCCAAGACTGGTGCAAAGCCATTGCCAGGTCCTGAAGCTTTGGATCCCTGAAAGAATACCAGGCCCATGCCAATGAGCACCTGGCTCTTTTGCATGCCTGTGAGCAGTGTGGTTGCAGGTTCTCAGGCAGTGGGTATCGGCAGACCACTCTCCGCATGGTAGACTGCTGGCTGGTCTACCTGCCTACCCTGTAAACGAGTATAAAGGTTAATTTAGCACAGAAATGTCAGTGTAGCACCAGGAGAGAGTGTTGAGCAAGTGGTCAGCCTGGCCCACCAGCAAAACTAGATTTTAAGAAAGCCCTTCGTCAGAAACAAAGAGATTTGTCCTTCTCTAACTTCTGAGGCTAGACATGTTGCAAGATGTGTGTCCCAACTTTTCACTGTACTGTCACTGTTATCCCGTCAGGGGCATACATACCATAGGGGCAGTGCACTGTGGCACAAATGTGCATACTTACCTAGCCACCCATGCCGCCTCCTTCCTCCTTGCCCCTGTGCAAGTGCCACATGCCTCCCTCACCTTCATGCACGTGCTGCAGCCTCCCTTGTTGTCCTGCACATGTTGCCGCCTCCCATCTTTCTGCGTGTGACACTTCCCGCTGTGCACGTGGCCCTCGTCGCTTGTCTCCTGCACTCTGGCCGCTAAGTGTAGGTGGAGGGGGAATGCTGCTTATGGGAGCCCGTGATGGGGGCCCCATTGGGGTTATGTGCACCACTGTATCCAGTATATTCTGTTGTAAGCCTATGGGAGACCAGATGGTGCCTTTAGTACCATGATACCGTGTTAAATGGATATCATGTGAAATGAGAGCTTCTAACCAAATCTAAGCCTCTCCTTCTATGAATTCTATTTTTTCCCTCTTTCCTCTATAATTGTCATTTTGCAGGTCTGAAAGATTTTAAACTCAAATGAACATTTTACCAATTGCAAATGTTATTATTTCACTAAAATGACAGCAAGACTCTAAATAATAGTGTTGGCTGTTTCCAGTAATTGTCCTACACATCGTTCAAGGTGCAGACAAAAAAGGCTCGATTCAGAGAGACAAAAAAATACTTTTGTTTTAGTGCCGATCTGTTTTTTTTTTTTAATGTTCCTGCTCTCGTATGAGTGTGCGAGCGATTCTATGCATGCATTGCAATCCTTCTGTAAAGTTTCCGTCCGTTCGTACGGCAGAGTACGAGTACGAAGATGTCATTTTCCAGCGTGACCTTTCCGTTTCATTTTCTCATGTTACAACGTAGGCTTTAGTTTTTGCCCTTTTCCCATCATATCCTCCCACTAATTCTTTACGTTTCCCGTTAGATTCTGTTTCCCTTTTTCAATAAATAATCGTCCAGACGGAAATCCTTACGATCTTGCGCCTGCGCACTACAAACTTAACTCATTAAAGTGCTTGCCTACATATTTGCCACCTTCACTTCTACTACAATGTTTAGCTAAACCACTTAGCACTATCCTCCATCTTCCCTTTTGGACCCTTAAAGCTCACCCAAACCACTTCGCGGTTAGGTTCTTCTTCCATTTTAGCCCCCTAAAACTTACCCAAATCACTTCTAGGTCATGTGAATATTCATCTTTAAATATTTCTGGGCCCATTAATTTTGTGTTAATGTATTTTGTAAATGAAATGACACTGAAACATTTATTTTTTTTATTCCATCATAAAATATAAAATCTTAAAAAACAAAAACAACAACTATAAAAAACTAAATACATAGCAATGTCAGGCCACAGAACATTATTCTTCATCTGTAGTCCCGCAGCTCCTGAATCTCGCCCACCAACTGAAGGACCCTGACACTCAGTTGTGCCACTCTGGCACGTGTGGTCCCTGTTAAATAACGTAAATTAAAATATTGGTATAACCTTGTTGGGGCATACTGCAGTGCCCCCCCCCCCTGTATGGTCCAAACACCTAAAACTGGACTTCAAAAGCCAGAGGGCCCTCGCAACCACGGCCCGGGTTTTGTATAGTGTCCGATTAGAGAACCCCTGGCCCGCATTCTGCAGGCAAAGAACGGGCATCAGGAGCAAGGGCAGGAGTGGATATCCAGAATCCCCTGAAAGAATTTAAAAATACTGACATGAAATACACATTCTAAGCTACAATATTGTTTAACATGTCATAAAGGGCTAAAAACAGCCATAGGTTAAGACATAAGTCATCAACTATATTCATTGCCATACAGTGAAAATGGATTGATGGAATGTGAGCAAACTTACCCAGGAGCCATCCACCAGATAATTCTCCTGACTCAAACTGGCAAAATAAGCCGGAGCTCTGCAATATATAAGCATCATGGGACGACCCTGGATGCCCTGCAAGAACACTGAGGAATCGCATAGCTGGACCAAACACTACTTGTATGTTGTGCGAGTGGCACATCTTGCGGTTCCTGCAACCAAATATAAAATAATTACACAAAGCAAAGGTAACCGACTAAAACAAGAACTCCTACAACAAATTAAGATTCAAGTTCAACAATCCAAATATAATTCACAAAGGACATAAGTCTAAAAACATATAGCAATTATATGGATGTGTGGGAAAACAAAGGTTTACATGCTAAGGACTAATTAAGGTCAGCATTAAAATGCTTCTATAAGGCATACATGAAATGTATTGATTCGGGTATGCATTGCTAGACAATTTATGGCCTCGGCCATGCTGATACATGCAATGCCTTGGTGCTAAAGGCGCGCAGACTCCTCCACATAGCCGCAAAACATGTTCAACAATAGCAATCCGAGCCCTCAAAGGTCCCGTAAGTGGATCGGAAATGAAACGGATTTATAGGGTGGTGGTCCGTCGGAAATCAGCTCTCTGAATCAGACGCAAGCCCATCCCAACAACGTAAGTAATCTGAACGAACGAAAAATATTTTGTTTGGAAAAGGATCCGAACTAACGCAAATGATCCGATCTGCTTTCGTTCATCGAAAGCGCATATACGTATTTTCCCGAACGTTCGTACGAATGAAAAATGAACGAAAAAAAGCAAAAAAATGACTAACACCCACTAAAACTTTCACAGACAGCTACGGAAGTGCAGACGAATGTGCCTCTGAATCGAGCCTAAAAAGAGCAGACAAAGCAGTGGTCAGCATTTTGGCCTGAGTTCACACCCTGCCTTGGACACTTTCCTTGCATTTCATATTCTCTTCATGTCTGTCCATCAAATTTAGCTAGCGAAAGGAAACTGGCAAAAAATAGCTGTAATTGATCTAAAATCCCCAATGAAATGTGTGGAATATATAGAATATGATGCAGTATTTAAAAATACAGGCTAAATACTATGAAAGCAGACCAACAGGCAGGTTTTGTCCACAAATACACGGCTGGTCCACCTTCCAGTGGTGCATGTATTGGTTCAGGGGTCAGGCCAGCAAGGTGCCCCAGCAAACTCTATTGGATGCTGGCAGAGGGGTGAATGTGTGGATGCAGCTGCAACAACAGGGGAAACAAGGAAGGTTTAGGATTTTGCCTGTTTTTTTTACTTACCTATGGGGAATCAAGCATATAGACAGGGGTAGGGGATAAACAGCCATATGGACTGTTTTTACTTTAAGTCCAATTAAGAAAAAACACCCAAATATTTTGTGTCCAAGGTGTTCATCTTAATTTAAAGGCAAGCGTGTATGAGACACAGTGTAATTACTTTAGAGGTGGTAGTATGTTATGCTCTTGAGCAGTGATGGTTGAGGACCCTGAGGTGCAGGGTCTACACCCACAGCAGCCCTAGATTTAGATGGATTTGAATCAATGTTGTGCTTGGGCCACGGTCCTCGAGTTTGTCCATCTGGTGCTTAGCTAAAAATTGAATTTGATTGGATCTCAAGTCAACTCAATCTTGGTAAAATTTGCTGAAAATCAGCTCCCCTTTTTTATCTTTAAAACAAGAAAATAACATGCCCCCCAATCCACCAGCACAGCACACCCGTTTTCCCCACAGCTTACAAGCTGAATGGCTGTGTTGGAATACCAGCCCTATATCCTTAGGCATAGGTGCTCTTCCAGGGGTGCCCCACTTACCCTTAGAAGAAAAGCAGGCCCATGACAATGGGGACCAGGCTCTTCCCCACCCTCACTGTCCGAGAGAGGGTATGGGTTATTAGGTGGGAAAAGTGCCGCACAGGCTAGTTTCACACCAGGGCATTTCGTTGCGGTAGCGATTTCTTAAACACTTTCAACTACCACTTAAAGGAGCAGTATCGCAAATTTTTCTTGGTGACTTATATTTAAAAGGTACTTTGAATGTAGGTAAGTGTTGGAGTAAGAATTACAAATGTAGAAAAAAATGATGTGTGTGTTGAGCAGCTGGAGACAAATAGCTCATGTTTATGTCTTGTGAGTGTCGGGAGCCGACACTCTGGCCTGTTCCATGCTGAGGAGAGGGGTGAAACAATGTATCAGTTCCACGCTGAGGAGAGGGGTGAAACAATGTATCAAAGTCTCAGCTGTTCAGTGCTGGCAGCCGTCCAGCATCAGATAACAACATTGCAACATTGCATGGCCAGAACTTATATATCTAAAACAGAGAGAAAAGCTCTAGAAGTCATTTAGCTGATTTTGACAGTTTTCCCTTCATGTTGGCTCTGCTGCAGAATCTTTCAGTTTACCATTTTCTCTTTCATATTCTTATTTTTCATTTTTCCATATGATCTTTATTTCAGCTTTGTGTGTTTTGAGCAAAGCCCAACCCAAGATTTTCACTATCTGGAGTTTTGTTTTGTGGGGGGGATCTGTGGTTATCCAGGGGTCGTTTCACACAGTGGGCATCCTGATTTAGAATGCCCAAGGGGCAAGGTCAATGGCCGGGTCTTATAGACTTCAGGGTCGGCCACTCAGGGTTTTGTCCCACTTTAATACCTTTAGATTTTCCTGCACAGTTATTCAAAGAAGAATTTCAGTCATTTTCAGTCAGTTTAGTTTATTTTGTATAGATTTTACACATTTGAGTCACCTGGTCTCATAACAAAAGCAGCACCTCACACACACACAGCCGTTACCACTGATTACAGTGTCAGCCTCTGAGGTAAAGTGTTGCTAGGAGACCAGTGGGCTAAATGAAGCAGCTCACTAAATACAACCCAGCAGATCCCCCTATTCAGCAAATGGACTGAGCCATTGTAATTACACAATTTAAAAGAGAGGCATATATTTTTTCTTTTTCTATCGCCAGATTATTCATATACATGTTATAAGCTATTGTGTGGCTATTTAATTATTTATCTTTTTTAATGCAAATTTTGCGATACTGCTCCTTTAATAACCTTCCAAATGCTTCTGTCAAGGCTTTTGTGGGGTGACTGCAATGCCAAACGCAGATGTAAAAGCAACCACAGATGAAAATGGTCACAGCACGACTGCAGCCAAATGCACCAGTCTGAGAGAAACCTCAAAGTGCTATTGTGAAATAAAAATAAGCGCTAGTGATAATTAGCATAAATATCTTCCCCTAAAACTTGCAGATGCGGCTTTCTTTAAAACACCACTTGGTGCATTGTGCTATCTTCAAATCCTCAATTCTTTTAAATGGCTTCTGTGTTGAAACCAATTAGTTGAGCTGTAAGGTGTCTGTTAATGATTGCTGCATCTGTATAAAACATTAATAACAGGATGTTTAAAGAGGACCAAAACCCAGGAATTTGACTATCCCAGGTTTTGGTTCTTGCCCCTGGATCCCCAGGAAAATATATCTGACCGCCAATCCAACGGCACATGCGCAGACTTGCAACCAATCAGCACGCTCTGCTCTATTAGGCCTTTCTTAGCCGGTGAGAGTATACATGAAATGTATCCACGCTGCCTTCCAATGCAAGTGCAACCATTATGAATACAAAAATAAAATACACAGGACCAACTGCCATGTGCCACTTAGTGTCATGTGCTTCAAATACTAAACAATAAGTACATGACGGAAAAAGATAAAGAATAAGTCTAGATCAAAAGAGTGAAGAAGGGGGGAAACTGCATTGTAGAGACTGCATTTTATTAATGAAATTATTGTTTAATACAAAAAAACTTTGTGCTGCACTTACGCACAGGGCCAGCTTCAGGGTTATGTGGGCCCTTGGGCGGCATGGTCTCAGTGGGCCCCTTAGTGGTGAAGAGTCGCGTCACATCACCGAGGGACATCCCAAATTTGGCTGCCCCCTAAGGATCATGCTATTTGGACCAAAACTCTAGTTTTTGTCTACTTTGAAGCAAACCCCTTTAAACCTGACCTCGGAGTCTAAACGAATCTAGATTCCCCGGATTTTGGATGCCCCTGTGTGTGACCCCTCCCCCCCTTTGTTCATTACTTTCCTTGAACTGGTGAATGCACTGTGGGATCGCCAGTTTGAGTAAACGGTCAAACCTGGGGGGTTCCTTCACAAACAGGGGCATCCCAAATTGAGATGCCCATGTAAAGCGGGCCAAAATTCAGGGGTGGAATTGCTTGCATACCAGCGATCCCAGGGAGTTTCCAGTCCGGCGCCGTTGCACACCCCAAAGGCCGGTCCTGTCAGTGGGCTCCCCAGAGAGTGGGGGCCCCCGGCAGCTGCCGCGGGTTTCCAGCCCTGCTTACATATAGAGTTAAAATCCTGGGCTCCCCTTGGGGAGTTTTTTTTCGGCGCTGTTGTTACCCCTTTCTTGTTGCCACCTTAATCCATATACAGACTATGCATTAGCCTTTAGGTTTTGCTTTGGATATTAGGTGGGGGTGTCCACATACTCCCTAGTCACATGGTAGGCAGGTAGTTTGCCATCTCCTATGCTTTAAACTCCTATTTATCTTTTTCATATTGACTGTCTACCCCATCGGCGGCTTGCTTGTTGGCTTTCAGCGGATAGATTAAAAGGTCATCTTGGTATCAGAAATTGAAGCTGCTGGTCTTATGGTGTCCTCCATGGTGGAGGCCCCAGATACAGTATTTTTTTTCCTTTAAAATAATAGTCCAGCCAAGTTACTGATTGGTGGTTGTCTGGCACCCGCCTACTTACTGAAACGTCAGATCAAATCCCTTGTGCCACCTTTGTGTGGGAACTCCTGCTTTGCCGTTCTGGGCGGGGGGTAGTGTAGTCACCCGGCTGGTCCAGCAAAAAACAGTTCCCTACGTTGAGCTGCCAGCAGCTGTGCTTGGTGGCTTATGTGCAGTGAGCGGACATCGATTGACAGTTCTACACCCATCACTAGAGATGAGCGAACTTTTGAAAAATTCGATTCGACTGATTCGCCGAATTTTCCGACAAAAATCGTTTCGACCCGAATAAATTCGCGATGAATCGCTATTAAAAACGGCTATTTCTGAGCCTCCTAGAGCCTCAATAGGGTTGTAAACCATTCTGCCTTGCTGTAACACGCACAGGATGCGTGCTGGGTTAGTTAAATAATACTTTGAAGAAATATCACATGGAGATCAGAGGCATCGCTAATAGAATCGCAGAGTGGCACAATTGAATTCAAGAGAGTTGAAGTGGCATCACTATGAGGGGCAGGAGCCCAAACATTGCTTTAAAGAGACACTGGAGTTGGCAGCAGCAGGAGCCCAAAAATTGGATGAATCACACCCTGGAGTTGGCAGCAGCAGCAGGAGCCCAAACATTACTTTAAAGAGACACTGGGGTTGGCTTCAGGAGCCCAAAAATTGGATGAATCACACCCTGGAGTTGGCAGCAGCAGCAGCAGGAGCCCAAATATACACTGGAGTTGGCTTCAGGAGCCCAAAAATTGGATGAATCACACCCTGGAGTTGGCAGAAGTTGGCAGCAGCAGCAGCAGGAGCCCAAATATTACTTTAAAGAGACCCTGGGGTTGGCTTCAGGAGCCCAAAAATTGGATGAATCACACCCTGGAGTTGGCCGCAGCAGGAGCCCAAATATACACTGGAGTTGGCTTCAGGAGCCCAAAAATTGGATGAATCACACCCTGGAGTTGGCAGCAGCAGCAGCAGGTGCCCAAATATTACTTTAAAGAGACACTGGGGTTGGCTTCAGGAGCCCAACAATTGGATGAATCACACCCTGGAGTTGGCAGCAGCAGCAGCAGGAGCCCAAATATACACTGGAGTTGGCTTCAGGAGCCCAAAAATTGGATGAATCACACCCTGGAGTTGGCAGAAGTTGGCAGCAGCAGCAGCAGGAGCCCAAATATTACTTTAAAGAGACCCTGGGGTTGGCCTCAGGAGCCCAAAAATTGGATGAATCACACCCTGGAGTTGGCAGCAGCAGGAGCCCAAATATACACTGGAGTTGGCTTCAGGAGCCCAAAAATTGGATGAATCACACCCTGGAGTTGGCAGCAGCAGCAGCAGGAGCCCAAATATTACTTTAAAGAGACACTGGGGTTGGCTTCAGGAGCCCAAAAATTGGATGAATCACACCCTGGAGTTGGCAGCAGCAGCAGCAGGAGCCCAAATATACACTGGAGTTGGCTTCAGGAGCCCAAAAATTGGATGAATCACACCCTGGAGTTGGCAGCAGCAGCAGCAGGTGCCCAAATATTACTTTAAAGAGACACTGGGGTTGGCTTCAGGAGCCCAAAAATTGGATGAATCACACCCTGGAGTTGGCAGCAGCAGCAGCAGGAGCCCAAATATACACTGGAGTTGGCTTCAGGAGCCCAAAAATTGGATGAATCACACCCTGGAGTTGGCAGAAGTTGGCAGCAGCAGCAGCAGGAGCCCAAATATTACTTTAAAGAGACCCTGGGGTTGGCTTCAGGAGCCCAAAAATTGGATGAATCACACCCTGGAGTTGGCAGCAGCAGCAGCAGGAGCCCAAATATACACTGGAGTTGGCTTCAGGAGCCCAAAAATTGGATGAATCACACCCTGGAGTTGGCAGCAGCAGCAGCAGGAGCCCAAATATTACTTTAAAGAAACACTGGGGTTGGCTTCAGGAGCCCAACAATTGGATGAATCACACCCTGGAGTTGGCAGCAGCAGCAGCAGCCCAAATATACACTGGAGTTGGCTTCAGGAGCCCAAAAATTGGATGAATCACACCCTGGAGTTGGCAGCAGCAGCAGCAGGAGCCCAAATATACACTGGAGTTGGCTTCAGGAGCCCAAAAATTGGATGAATCACACCCTGGAGTTGGCAGCAGCAGCAGCAGGAGCCCAAATATTACTTTAAAGAGACACTGGGGTTGGCTTCAGGAGCCCAACAATTGGATGAATCACACCCTGGAGTTGGCAGCAGCAGCAGCAGCCCAAATATACGCTTGAGTTGGCTTCAGGAGCCCAAAAATTGGATGAATCACACCCTGGAGTTGGCAGCAGCAGCAGCAGGAGCCCAAATATTACTTTAAAGAGACACTGGGGTTGGCTTCAGGAGCCCAACAATTGGATGAATCACACCCTGGAGTTGGCAGCAGCAGCAGCAGGAGCCCAAATATACACTGGAGTTGGCTTCAGGAGCCCAAAAATTGGATGAATCACACCCTGGAGTTGGCAGAAGTTGGCAGCAGCAGCAGCAGGAGCCCAAATATTACTTTAAAGAGACCCTGGGGTTGGCTTCAGGAGCCCAAAAATTGGATGAATCACACCCTGGAGTTGGCAGCAGCAGCAGCAGGAGCCCAAATATACACTGGAGTTGGCTTCAGGAGCCCAAAAATTGGATGAATCACACCCTGGAGTTGGCAGCAGCAGCAGCAGGAGCCCAAATATTACTTTAAAGAGACACTGGGGTTGGCTTCAGGAGCCCAAAAATTGGATGAATCACACCCTGGAGTTGGCAGCAGCAGCAGCAGGAGCCCAAATATACACTGGAGTTCGCTTCAGGAGCCCAAAAATTGGATGAATCACACCCTGGAGTTGGCAGAAGTTGGCAGCAGCAGCAGCAGGAGCCCAAATATTACTTTAAAGAGACCCTGGGGTTGGCCTCAGTAGCCCAAAAATTGGATGAATCACACCCTGGAGTTGGCAGTAGCAGCAGCAGGAGCCCAAATATTACTTTAAAGAGACCCTGGGGTTGGCCTCAGGAGCCCAAAAATTGGATGAATCACACCCTGGAGATGCAAGCAGCAGCAGGAGCCCAAACATTACTTTAAAGAGACCCTGGGGTTGGCTTCAGGAGCCCAAAAATTGGATGAATCACACCCTGGAGTTGGCAGCAGCAGCAGCAGGAGCCCAAACATTACTTTAAAGAGACACTGGAGTTGGCTTCAGGAGCCCAAAAATTGGATGAATCACACCCTGGAGTTGGCAGCAGCAGCAGCAGGAGCCCAAATATACACTGGAGTTGGCTTCAGGAGCCCAAAAATTGGATGAATCACACCCTGGAGTTGGCAGCAGCAGCAGCAGGTGCCCAAATATTACTTTAAAGAGACACTGGGGTTGGCTTCAGGAGCCCAAAAATTGGATGAATCACACCCTGGAGTTGGCAGCAGCAGCAGCAGGAGCCCAAATATACACTGGAGTTGGCTTCAGGAGCCCAAAAATTGGATGAATCACACCCTGGAGTTGGCAGGAGTTGACAGCAGCAGCAGCAGCAGCAGCAGCAGCAGGAGCCCAAATATTACTTTAAAGAGACCCTGGGGTTGGCTTCAGGAGCCCAAAAATTGGATGATTCACACCCTGGAGTTGGCAGCAGCAGCAGCAGGAGCCCAAATATTACTTTAAAGAGACCCTGGGGTTGGCTTTAGGAGCCCAACAATTGGATGAATCACACCCTGGAGTTGGCAGAAGTTGGCAGCAGCAGGAGCCCAAAAAATGGCCTAAAGACATAAATATGTTTTGCACCATTTGGAAAGTGTAAAACGTGGCACCATGCTGAATCTAGTCGCATGCATCAGGCATTGGTGGGTGGAAATCCTGGCTGATACATCCCTGATTCATTTTGACAAAGGTGAGTCTCTCCACATTTTTAGTTGACAGACGAGTTCTCCTCGCCGTAACTATGGCCCCCGCCGCACTAAACACCCGCTCAGATGGCACGCTACTTGCCGGGCAGGACAGCTTTTCCAGGGCAAACTCTGCTAGTTGCGGCCACAAATCAAGTTTGGCTGTCCAGAAGTCCAGCGGATCCTCAAGGTGTGTTGGCATGGTCATGTCAAAGTATGACATGACCTGCTGGTTGAGGTCCTGCTCCAGGTCTTCCTGCTGCTCATGAGTAGCCTCACTATGCGGGTGTAGAAAGCTACTCATTAGCGACTGAAGACTGAGGCTGCTGCTGCTGATGGAGCTGCTGCTGCTGCTCCTGCCAACCCCCCCAGCGGCCATGGCAGTGGAAGGTGAGCGCAGAGGTCCCCTTGAGTCAGACCTGCGAGAGTATGGACCATGGCGCAGATAGGCATCGGCCAACTGCCTACGTAGAATGTCTTTGTAGTAGTTGAGTTTGTCCTCCCTCTCGGTGGGTTTAAAAAATGCCCTCATTTTGTGCCGGAAGCGAGGGTCCAATAAGGTGGACAGCCAGAAGTCATCCCGCCGACAGATGGAAACAATTCTGGGGTCACTACGCAAGCACGTGAGCATGCTTCGTGCCATTTGCGCAAGTGACTCGGATGGACTACCTGTCTCCATCTCCACTGCATACTGCCACGGTGTGCCCGGGTCCTCTGTCTCGCCTTCCTCAAAAACCTCTAGCTCCTCTGGCTGCTCCTGCTCCTCCTCTCCTGTCCGCTGACTAGATAAACCAGCCATTTCGCCAAGCCTAAACTGTGTTTCGCTGGGCAACTCCTCCTCCTCCTCTTCCTCCTCCTCCTCCAGTTCAGCTCCAACGGGGTTCATGTGGCCGTAAGATGTAAACGCCATGTCTCCAGTGCCCTGACCAGCCATGGTTTCCAACATGTGCTGTAGTACATGAAGCAGTGGAATCACGTCGTTCATCCCGTAATCCTGCCGACTGACAAATAAAGTGGCATCCTCAAAGGGCCTGAGCAAACGGCAGGTGTCACGTATGAGCTGCCACTGGTTGACATTGAAGTTACACAGGGGAGTCCCCCTATCTGCTTGGATCATCAGGAAATCCGTGATGGCTTTTCTCTGTTCATATAATCGGTCCAACATGTGAAGGGTGGAATTCCAACGGGTGGAAACATCGCAAATCAGACTATGTTGGGGGATACCATTCTGATGCTGTAGCTCAAGAAGGGTGTGTTTGGCGGTGTAGGAGTGGCTGAAGTGCATGCAAAGTTTCCTTGAAGTTGTTAGGATGTCTTGCAGATGGGGGGAACACTTCAGAAACCGCTTGACAACCAGATTGAAGACGTGAGCCATGCAGGGGGCATGGGTCAGGCTTCCTTGGCGCAGCGCAGACAAAATGTTCTTCCCATTGTCGGTAACCATGATTCCCATTTTAAGTTTTCTCGGAGTAAGCCATGTTTGGATTTCCTGATGAATACATTTAAGCAGTTCCTCCCCTGTGTGACTCCGTTCGCCAAGACAAACCATGTGAAGCACTGCGTGACACCTCCGTGCCCTGCACACATGGTAGACTGGAGGGACACTGAGACTTGAGCCTACAGTGGAGGGTGAGGAGATGGCGGAGGATGAGGAGGCCGAGTCGCACGGTGTCACAGGCCCAATGGGCAGAGAGCGCGGAGGCCGAAGCGGCGTGACCTGTCCAAGTTGCTGCTGCTGCTGCAAAGGGACCACATTCACCCAGTGGGCCGTAAACGACATGTACTGCCCCTGACCGTAGTTACAGCTCCAGATGTCGGCGCTGCCATGTATTTTGCTACACACCGACAGGCTCAAGGACTGGCCCACCTTCTGTTCAACAAAAGTGTGCAGCGCTGGTACTGCCTTCTTGGCAAAGAAATGACGGCTTGGGACTCTCCACCTCGGCTCGGCACAAGCCATCAGTTCTCTGAAAGGTGCAGATTCCACCACCTGAAAAGGGAGCGACTGCAGCACCAGCAACTTGGACAGGAGCACATTCAGCTTCTGCGCCGTAGGATGAGTGGGCGCATACTGCTGTCTCTTGGACATGGCTTCGCTGATGGATTGCTGGCGGGATGCATGACTTGGAGGAGGAGCAGGAGCGACAGAGGATGGGTATGACGCACAGCTGCCTTCGGCTGAGGTGCTGGAGCCTTGGCTGGCAGAAATTGGGAGCTCACTTGGTGAGGAAGCAGACTGGACCACCCCTTGGGAGCCTCGGTTCTCCCAGGTTGTTTTATGGTGACGCATCATATGTTGACGCAGGGCCGTGGTGCCAACATTTGGACCCTGGCCACGCTTCACCTTTTGCCTACATATCTTGCATGTGGCCATGTTACCCTCCTGCGGATGCCTCAGGAAAAACTGCCACACTGCCGAGTAGCTACTTTTCCCACCCCCTGGCCTCACTGATTCACTGCTGCTGTTGCCAACTCCAGGAACCCCTGCTCCACTACCTCCCGATAAGGTAGACTGCCGCACAGCAGGTGCTCTACCCCGGCCCCGGCCGGCTCCAGCCTTTGGAATTGTGCCCCCATGCTGACTGCTACCACCTTGCTGCCTCAGCTGCTGACTCCGGGGCAACCTGCGCCCCTCTTCTCCTGATGATGACGATGAAGCCCCTTCATCACCCGGCTCCCAAGTGCGATCGGCTTCATCGTCATCATCATCATCACCGAGTTGTGGCTGTACGTCACTGATGTTCGTGGATTCGTCAACAGTGTCTGGCGCAGGAGCTGGAACGCTCGCAGCACCCACGACACTGTCCACATCACTATTTGTCTGCCTAGCTAGAGAAGCCACCTCCATTTCTTGGCTGGGCAGTAGCTGCTGACTGTCCTCTATCTGATGGTCCTCCTCACTAAAGAGTGGAGCTGAACCCAAAGCATAGGATACGTCCCTGGGGGAGGGAACGGCGTAGGCCAGAGGCAATGGGAGGACAGGGACTGCTCTCGGGGCATGCCAACTCAGGGTTGTGTCAGAGGAACCTACCGACCCTAGACTGGGGGTCTCAGACGTAAGTTGTGATGATGTTGTTGATGAGCGCGTCAACCAATCTACCACGGCAGATGCGTTACTGGTGGAGACCCGACCGCTAGCAGATACTGGCAGATTAGGTCTCTCAGCGTGACTCCTGCTGCTACTGGCCCCCAGTCTGATGCGAGCTCTGCCTGCGGAATTTTGGCCTCTGCCACTCCTCTTTTCACTTCCAGGCACTTGTCTGCCCGACATAGTCTAACTGGCGTGGTAGTAGGTGATATTTAAAGAACCCCCGGGCAGCGGTGGGTCTATATGAAACAGAATATAATGCACACCAAAAGTGAGCAGTAACACTCAGCCTCCAACAGGCCTGCTTAGTGTAAATAAGAGAGCTGCTTAGTGTAAATAAAGAGGGGTATGCTATGTTACAGAATGGGATGCCCCAACAGAAGTGCACCTGGCAGGCAGCAGTAAGTCTATGCCCAGCAAAAGTGTCTTTATCAGGCCTAATTTCAATTATAATAAGTGCAAATGGTTATATGGTCTTAAACAGAGGCTGCTGTAGTCACAGAATGGGATGCCCCAAAAAAGAAGTGGACCTGGCAGGGTCCAGAAGTGCTATGCCCAGCAAAAGTGTCTTTATCAGGCTAATTTCAATTATAATAAGTGCAAATGGTTATATGGTCTTAAACAGAGGCTGCTGTAGTCACAGAATGGGATGCCCTAAAAAAGAAGTGGACCTGGCAGGGTCCAGAAGTACTATGCCCAGCAAAAGTGTCTTTATCAGGCTAATTTCAATTATAATAAGTGCAAATGGTTATATGGTCTTAAACAGAGGCTGCTGTAGTCACAGAATGGGATGCCCTAAAAAAGAAGTGGACCTGGCAGGGTCCAGAAGTACTATGCCCAGCAAAAGTGTCTTTATCAGGCTAATTTCAATTATATTAAGTGCAAATGGTTATATGGTCTTAAACAGAGGCTGCTGTAGTCACAGAATGGGATGCCCTAAAAAAGAAGTGGACCTGGCAGGCAGCAGTAAGTCTATGCCCAGCAAAAGTGTCTTTATCAGGCTAATTTCAATTATAATAAGTGCAAATGGTTATATGGTCTTAAACAGAGGCTGCTGTAGTCACAGAATGGGATGCCCCAAAAAAGAAGTGGACCTGGCAGGGTCCAGAAGTACTATGCCCAGCAAAAGTGTCTTTATCAGGCTAATTTCAATTATAATAAGTGCAAATGGTTATATGGTCTTAAACAGAGGCTGCTGTAGTCACAGAATGGGATGCCCTAAAAAAGAAGTGGACCTGGCAGGCAGCAGTAAGTCTATGCACAGCAAAAGTGTCTTTATCAGGCCTAATTTCAATTATAATAAGTGCAAATGGTTATATGGTCTTAAACAGAGGCTGCTGTAGTCACAGAATGGGATGCCCCAAAAAAGAAGTGGACCTGGCAGGGTCCAGAAGTACTATGCCCAGCAAAAGTGTCTTTATCAGGCTAATTTCAATTATAATAAGTGCAAATGGTTATATGGTCTTAAACAGAGGCTGCTGTAGTCACAGAATGGGATGCCCCAAAAAAGAAGTGGACCTGGCAGGGTCCAGAATTACTATGCCCAGCAAAAGTGTCTTTATCAGGCTAATTTCAATTATAATAAGTGCAAATGGTTATATGGTCTTAAAAAGAGGCTGCTGTAGTCACAGAATGGGATGCCCTAAAAAAGAAGTGGACCTGGCAGGGTCCAGAAGTACTATGCCCAGCAAAAGTGTCTTTATCAGGCTAATTTCAATTATAATAAGTGCAAATGGTTATATGGTCTTAAACAGAGGCTGCTGTAGTCACAGAATGGGATGCCCCAAAAAAGAAGTGGACCTGGCAGGGTCCAGAAGTACTATGCCCAGCAAAAGTGTCTTTATCAGGCTAATTTCAATTATAATAAGTGCAAATGGTTATATGGTCTTAAACAGAGGCTGCTGTAGTCACAGAATGGGATGCCCTAAAAAAGAAGTGGACCTGGCAGGGTCCAGAAGTACTATGCCCAGCAAAAGTGTCTTTATCAGGCTAATTTCAATTATAATAAGTGCAAATGGTTATATGGTCTTAAACAGAGGCTGCTGTAGTCACAGAATGGGATGCCCTAAAAAAGAAGTGGACCTGGCAGGCAGCAGTAAGTCTATGCCCAGCAAAAGTGTCTTTATCAGGCTAATTTCAATTATAATAAGTGCAAATGGTTATATGGTCTTAAACAGAGGCTGCTGTAGTCACAGAATGGGATGCCCCAAAAAAGAAGTGGACCTGGCAGGGTCCAGAAGTACTATGCCCAGCAAAAGTGTCTTTATCAGGCTAATTTCAATTATAATAAGTGCAAATGGTTATATGGTCTTAAACAGAGGCTGCTGTAGTCACAGAATGGGATGCCCTAACAAAGAAGTGGACCTGGCAGGGTCCAGAAGTACTATGCCCAGCAAAAGTGTCTTTATCAGGCTAATTTCAATTATAATAAGTGCAAATGGTTATATGGTCTTAAACAGAGGCTGCTGTAGTCACAGAATGGGATGCCCCAAAAAAGAAGTGGACCTGGCAGGGTCCAGAAGTACTATGCCCAGCAAAAGTGTCTTTATCAGGCTAATTTCAATTATAAAAAGTGCAAATGGTTATATGGTCTTAAACAGAGGCTGCTGTAGTCACAGAATGGGATGCCCTAAAAAAGAAGTGTACCTGGCAGGCAGCAGTAAGTCTATGCACAGCAAAAGTGTCTTTATCAGGCCTAATTTCAATTATAATAAGTGCAAATGGTTATATGGTCTTAAACAGAGGCTGCTGTAGTCACAGAATGGGATGCCCCAAAAAAGAAGTGGACCTGGCAGGGTCCAGAAGTACTATGCCCAGCAAAAGTGTCTTTATCAGGCTAATTTCAATTATAATAAGTGCAAATGGTTATATGGTCTTAAACAGAGGCTGCTGTAGTCACAGAATGGGATGCCCCAAAAAAGAAGTGGACCTGGCAGGGTCCAGAATTACTATGCCCAGCAAAAGTGTCTTTATCAGGCTAATTTCAATTATAATAAGTGCAAATGGTTATATGGTCTTAAACAGAGGCTGCTGTAGTCACAGAATGGGATGCCCTAAAAAAGAAGTGGACCTGGCAGGGTCCAGAAGTACTATGCCCAGCAAAAGTGTCTTTATCAGGCTAATTTCAATTATAATAAGTGCAAATGGTTATATGGTCTTAAACAGAGGCTGCTGTAGTCACAGAATGGGATGCCCCAAAAAAGAAGTGGACCTGGCAGGGTCCAGAAGTACTATGCCCAGCAAAAGTGTCTTTATCAGGCTAATTTCAATTATAATAAGTGCAAATGGTTATATGGTCTTAAACAGAGGCTGCTGTAGTCACAGAATGGGATGCCCTAAAAAAGAAGTGGACCTGGCAGGGTCCAGAAGTACTATGCCCAGCAAAAGTGTCTTTATCAGGCTAATTTCAATTATAATAAGTGCAAATGGTTATATGGTCTTAAACAGAGGCTGCTGTAGTCACAGAATGGGATGCCCTAAAAAAGAAGTGGACCTAGCAGGCAGCAGTAAGTCTATGCCCAGCAAAAGTGTCTTTATCAGGCTAATTTCAATTATAATAAGTGCAAATGGTTATATGGTCTTAAACAGAGGCTGCTGTAGTCACAGAATGGGATGCACCAAAAAAGAAGTGGACCTGGCAGGGTCCAGAAGTACTATGCCCAGCAAAAGTGTCTTTATCAGGCTAATTTCAATTATAATAAGTGCAAATGGTTATATGGTCTTAAACAGAGGCTGCTGTAGTCACAGAATGGGATGCCCCAAAAAAGAAGTGGACCTGGCAGGGTCCAGAAGTACTATGCCCAGCAAAAGTGTCTTTATCAGGCTAATTTCAATTATAATAAGTGCAAATGGTTATATGGTCTTAAACAGAGGCTGCTGTAGTCACAAAATGGGATGCCCCAAAAAAGAAGTGGACCTGGCAGGGTCCAGAAGTACTATGCCCAGCAAAAGTGTCTTTATCAGGCTAATTTCAATTATAATAAGTGCAAATGGTTATATGGTCTTAAACAGAGGCTGCTGTAGTCACAGAATGGGATGCCCTAAAAAAGAAGTGGACCTGGCAGGGTCCAGAAGTACTATGCCCAGCAAAAGTGTCTTTATCAGGCTAATTTCAATTATAATAAGTGCAAATGGTTATATGGTCTTAAACAGAGGCTGCTGTAGTCACAGAATGGGATGCCCTAAAAAAGAAGTGGACCTGGCAGGCAGCAGTAAGTCTATGCACAGCAAAAGTGTCTTTATCAGGCTAATTTCAATTATAATAAGTGCAAATGGTTATATGGTCTTAAACAGAGGCTGCTGTAGTCACAGAATGGGATGCCCCAAAAAAGAAGTGGACCTGGCAGGGTCCAGAAGTACTATGCCCAGCAAAAGTGTCTTTATCAGGCCTAATTCCAATTATAATAAGTGCAAATGGTTATATGGTCTTAAACAGAGGCTGCTGTAGTCACAGAATGGGATGCCCCAAAAAAGAAGTGGACCTGGTAGGGTCCAGAAGTGTTATGCCCAGCAAAAGTGTCTTTATCAGGCTAATTTCAATTATAATAAGTGCAAACGGTTATATGGTCTTAAACAGAGGCTGGTGTAGTCACAGAATGGGATGCCTCACAGCAGACTTAAGATCAGTTCAGTATATATGCACAGTTAGTTAGTATAAGCAGCCTGAAAACGCTAACAAAGCCTGTCAGCCAGCTAGTAACACTCAGGCTGGATGAAAAAAAAAAAAACTCCCTGTGACAGCCTCCGATTTTTCTACCTTTCCCTGTTTTTCGCTGACTTTCTGTCTGTCTCCTGTCTGTCTCCTGCCTGTCTCCAGCCTGTCCCTGTCTGTCCCTGCCTGTCTAACTGCCTCTCTCCCTCAGCTACACAGAGTTCTGTCTCTCACGAATGCAATAGAGAAATGAGGAAGGAAAAGCAAGATGGCCGGCCTTAAATAGCGCTGTGACGTCACCGGGCTTGCTGGCTGCTGATAGGCTGCATGTGACTGTCCCAGCATACACTGCCCCAGCTTACATGTCTGGACATGTCCCGTCCGCCATCTTAGAATGCCTGTAAATGTAAATGAATGGATGTTAAAGGAAAACTTCGAGCGATCGAATCGCGGGGAAATTCGGATTCGATCCGAATCGAATTTTTCCTGAAATTCGGATCGAATCCGGGTTCGTCCGGATCGATTCGCTCATCCCTACCCATCACTGTAGCATTGCTGATGACGGCTTTGCTGCTTTAGACTCTCCAGTGCTGCCATTGCTGACCCTGCTGCCTGTCAGACCAAAGACTGAAAAGCCTCCTGGACCAGACCATAACCCAAATGTTGGTGAAGGCCTCCTTTGCAGGGCAAGTGGTGGATGCCCCAGGGCTTGTGCCCCCTCATAATCTGCCCATGATTGTACCCATGGAGTAGCACTGGACCCAAGGGCAGAGGGGATGATATGTCACCATGAGCAGCGGCCACAAAAATATTTATGGTTTGTGCTCTCTCCATTTGTCTATAGTGACAAGTGTCTCCAAACGCGGTGCAATGAAAATCAAATGTATTTCCATTTCAATTGATTTTTTTTTAAATTTTCACTATTGGATAGAAAAGCATAGAGAGCCTCTTGTCCATCATGCTTTCATATATTGTTTTCTTCAGCTTACAGTATATGTAGGTGTTGCTATTGATTAACACATGGGGTTGGATATGCAGACATAGAGAGAAGGCAGCATGTCCTTCTGCTAGAGACGACTGATGGCTTTACCAATAATATGTGGGGCTAACGTAATTCTCTTGGCTCCAGCCACTCCATTGCTGAACTGTCTGGCAGTGCTTTGTCAATGCCGCCAGCTCATTAGTCACTGATGCTCGCTGGATTGATGAGGCCAAAGGTGATTTTAACACAAGTATTCTAGCAGCGATGGGAATGGTTAATGAGATGTATTCACATACTAGGTGATTTTATTTGCCTTTTAAACAATGATATAGGGACCCTTACAGCCATGGGGGGGGGGGGGGGGGGGCTGCATTGGATGGGTAGTAGTGTGATATGGAAATCTTTGAGTGGCTTGAGGGTCTGACAGCATAAAAGAGCCCGCAACTCAATTCAATGTGTATGGAACCAGTCAGGATCAGTTTACTACAGAGCGATGGGCTCTGTCCCCATCCCCGCCGCTGCTATTGCTGTCTTTTACGGCAGTGACAGCAGTGGCAGGCACAGAGACAGCACCCGCCGCTCCTCCATCTGCTGCCTCTCGAGTCGGTGCAGGCCACACCTACCCCCTGCCCTGACCTGGGTATTCGTGGTGCCCTGGCAGGCAGTAAACTGATCCTGACTGTTTCCATACACATTGAATTGAGTTGCGGGTATGGGGCAAGAGCTCGGCGCTGCTTCTTACTGGCAGGCCATAGAGCGGGTGGGTGTGGCCTGCGGCGACGCCGACATGGTGCAGGCCACGCCCACCTGATTCACGTGGCCGGACGCTTATCAGCGGAGCGGTGTCAGCGGATCGCTGTCAGCGGAGCCGTGAGTTTAACTTTTTTTTTTTACTTCTGCTTATATGGGGGAATGGGAGGGGTGCTACACTGCTTATAAAGGGGGGGAATGGGAGGGGGGATGCCACACTGCTTATATGGGGAATGGGAGGGGGGATGTCACACTGCCTATATGGGGGGAATGGGAGGGGGGATGCAACACTGCTTATATGGGAAAATGGGAGGGGGAATGCCACACTGCCTATATGGGGAATGGGAGGGGGATGCCACACTGCATATATGGGGGGAATGGGAGGGGGGATGCCACACTGCCTATATGGGGAAATGGGAGGGGGAATGCCACACTGCCTATATGGGGAATGGGAGGGGGATGCCACACTGCATATATGGGGGGAATGGGAGGGGGGTGCCACACTGCTTATATGGGGAAATGGGAGGGGGAATGCCACACTGCCTATATGGGGAATGGGAGGGGGGATGCCACACTGCCTATATGGGGAATGGGAGGGGGGTGCCACACTGCTTTTATATGGGCGAATAGGAGGGGGGAAATGCCACACTGTCTATATGGGGAATGGGAGGGGGGATGCCACACTGTCTATATGGGGAATGGGAGGGGGGAATGCCAGACTGCCTATATGGGGAATGAGAGGGGGGGAATGCCACACTGCTTATATGGGGGAATGGGAGGGGGGTGCCACACTGCTTTTATATGGGGGAATGGGAGGGGGGATGCCACACTGCCTATATGGGAAATGGGAGAATGGGAGGGGGGATGTCACACTGCCTATATGGGGAATGGGAGGGGGGGAAGGCCACACTGCTTATATGGGGGAATGGGAGGGGGGTGCCACACTGCTTTTATATGGGGGAATGGGAGGGGGAAATGCCACACTGCCTATATGGGAAATGGGAGAATGGGAGGGGGGATGCCACACTGCCTATATGGGGAATGGGAGAGGGGTGCCACACTGCTTTTATATGGGGGAATGGGAGGGGGAAATGCCACACTGCCTATATGGGGAATGGGAGAATGGGAGGGGGGATGCCACACTGCCTATATGGGGAATGGGAGAGGGGAATGCCACACTGCTTATACAGGGAATGAGAGGGGGGGAATGCCACACTGCCTATATGGGGAATGGGAGGGGGGAATGCCACACTGCCTATATGGGGAATGGGAGGGGGGAATGCCACACTGCTTATATGGGGAATGGGAGGGGGGAATGCCACACTGCTTATATGGGGAATGGGAGGGGGAAATGCCACACTGCTTATATGGGAAATGGGAGGGCGAATGCCACACTGCCTATATGGGGAATGGGAGGGGGGAATGCCACAATGCTTATATGGGGGAATGGGAGAATGGGAGGGGGGATGCCACACTGCCTATATGGGGAATGGGAGGGGGGAATGCCACACTGCCTATATGGGGAATGGGAGGGGGGAATGCCACACTGCCTATATGGGGAATGGGAGGGGGGAATGCCACACTGCCTATATGGGGAATGGGAGGGGGGAATGCCACACTGCCTATATGGGGAACGGGAGGGGGGAATGCCACACTGCCTATATGGGGAATGGGAGGGGGGAATGCCAGACTGCCTATATGGGGAATGAGAGGGGGGGAATGCCACACTGCTTATATGGGGGAATGGGAGGGGGGTGCCACACTGCTTTTATATGGGGGAATGGAAGGGGGAAATGCCACACTGCCTATATGGGAAATGGGAGAATGGGAGGGGGGATGTCACACTGCCTATATGGGGAATGGGAGGGGGGGAATGCCACACTGCTTATATGGGGGAATGGCAGAGGGGTGCCACACTGCTTTTATATGGGGGAATGGGAGGGGGAAATGCCACACTGCCTATATGGGAAATGGGAGAATGGGAGGGAGGATGCCACACTGCCTATATGGGGAATGGGAGAGGGGTGCCACACTGCTTTTATATGGGGGAATGGGAGGGGGAAATGCCACACTGCCTATATGGGGAATGGGAGAATGGGAGGGGGGATGCCACACTACCTATATGGGGAATGGGAGAGGGGAATGCCACACTGCTTATATGGGGAATGGGAGGGGGGAATGCCACACTGCCTATATGGGGAATGGGAGGGGTGAATGCCACACTGCTTATATGGGGAATGGGAGGGGGGAATGCCACACTGCTTATATGGGGAATGGGAGGGGGGAATGCCACACTGCTTATATGGGGAATGGGAGGGGGGAATGCCACAATGCTTATATGGGGGAATGGGAGAATGGGAGGGGGGATGCCACACTGCCTATATGAGGAATGGGAGGGGGGAATGCCACACTGCTTATATGGGGAATGGGAGGGGGGAATGCCACAGTGCTTATATGGGGGAATGGGAGAATGGGAGGGGGGATGCCACACTGCCTATATGGGGAATGGGAGGGGGAATGCCACACTGCCTATATATACATCTCAAAAACATACAGAATCAAGAAAATGTGTTTGTTTAATACTGATTCAATTAAATATGATTCTTAATAAAGTGACAGACACCGGGCTAGTGCCTGTGACCGGCACCCACTGACATCATGTCATTTTATTCATGAAGGGATAGCGCCAGGTAGTGCCTCCTAGCGACAGGCACCATCTGGTGAATGCTGGGCGCAGTAAGCAAAGCCACATTTATGAAGGCGTTTCTGGTGAGCGACTCTAACAGCGCCATGAAGCGTCCAATGTATTATTACAGGCCGTTCAGCGTATAGCGCTGGAGCTCTAGCTTCCAGAGCACCAGGTATTACCTGTTGCTACCTATCGCTCTCCCATACATTTCAATAGATGTTCTGTTTAAACAGGGTTTTTTTATTTATTTATATTTTCCCTCAAATAATTGTGTGACCTCTCCTGGCCTAGAAAAAGTCATATTTGAAAACTTTTTTGACTTTTTATATTTTATGCAGAATTGTCATTACAGGTCTGGCATTAAAGTATTAATGTCACAGTTTTAAAACAATGTCATTCCATGTGTTTTCGCTTTGTTACTGGTGTATTGTGTTCAAAAACAGACTTTAAGCATGCAGCGCTTTCGCTCCCTGCAGCGCTGTACTGGTGTTACAGAGCCCAACATACATCACATTCATCAATGCGGGCCAGGTTACTAGAGTGACCGAGACGCTCTCTTACAGCGCCCGTTACCTGCACATGAGCGTCTACTAGCGGTCACTCTAAGCGCTCATCTGCCGATACCTGGCATTAGTAATGAATAAGCCTCCACGCCTTCGTCTAAGGCCAGCAGCTCTGAGTGCGCTGACGGCTACATCCGCCGCTACCCTCTAACAGGGAGCGTGCTCGCACTGGCCATTCACAAATGCCTGGCACGGGCACGCGCCCTGCTAGAGGGATGGCGGGGATGCGCCCATGGCTCGCGCATTTGCTGTTGGACCGGGAAGCAAGGTAAGTGTATGGGGCGACCTGGGGGGTTTCACACAGCAGGGCTTCCAAAATCAGGAGGGAATTGATTGGCCCAGGCGTTGTCCTCCTCTGTCCTGCACCTTCATCTGATGTTGCATGCCGCTCTCCCTGAGGCAGCAGGTGTAAGACATATATCCTACACCGGCACATGGCTCCTGCCTCCTCCCTCCCCTCTGCAGGGAGGGGCTGTTTATAGGCAAGGAGGGAGGTGGCTGGAAAAGCCCTACATACCAACTGTCACTCACAGTGACATCAGCCACATTGCTCCTCAGCTATAAATAGCCCCAGTGCAGCAGGTAAGGCTTAGGATATCTGGGGAGGGCAGTGAGGGACAGTGTGGATAGATGGACCTAAGGGCAGCGAGGGAGCAGTTGACTTTTTCCTTTTTTTATTTTATGATTTGAGAAAAAATTTAGTTGGCATGCATCACAAGAAATTTTGGATTCATGCCGAAACGATATTTCCCTGAAAATTGGAGTGAGTTCCAGTTCGAAAAAAAAATGGTTTGCTCATCTCTACCAATCAGTATGTATGCTCGCAGACAAAGCGACCCAACATTTGGGCACATTCTAAATAGGAATGGGTTGCAACCAGCCCTGAAATCACTGTAAAAGTCATCGTCTAGTCGAAAAAAGGATACTCACCCCTTGTCCCCAGTAGGTAATTGCTCCTAGTCCGGTGCTTGGAAACTCACCTGATCACTGCCTTGTACACTCCTTCCATTGCAGTGAATCCTCACTGTGACTGATGGCAGTGGGTGGCCTGTCATAGCAGAGGTGCAGTGATCGCTAGCCACTGTAACTGATGCTTGGGGGTGGGCATAGAACACCGTGGTCGTAGGTGACATGATCCTCAATCTCAGGAACCGATAAATTGAAGTGAACCGGGGTAGAATGAAATCACTGCGGTGGGACAAAACTTGAGTATTTGTGCTTTTTATTTTGCCTTTACAAATGCATGAAGAGTACCAAGAGTCTAATATGACCGTTGGTCCTCCACATTGTGGGGGCATCCTGATTGTTAGATGCCCTGCTGTGCACATGAATATGCCCCAGCAAACCTGAATATTCACAGCTGATCAAACCAACTCAGCCAATCATGAGGGCCTGATCTAGAGTCACTGGTGCCTCTTTCCATTCCAGTGCGATTTGACTTTTGGTTTAAAGTGGACCAAAACCCCAGATTTTGACAGGGTTTTGGTCCTTGCCCCAACGGCTTCCTCAATCAGGGCTGTGTGAAACCCCTGAACGAACTCACCTTGCCCAGTCCTACGGCGCATTCATAGCCTCTCGTCCAATCAGCGTGCTCGGCGTCTAAGGCAGGCGGATCCAAGCAAGCTGGCGGCTGCATCTCCTTCTGCCCTCTAATGTGGAGCGTGTCCAGGGGAAATGCCAGAGGCCGGGCACTCCTTCTTTATTTCCTTTCATTTATTTTTCTTGCCTTCCTGTATTCACTCTTTTCTTCTTTCTTTTCTATGTTTCTTCCTTCTTCCCTTCTTTTCTTTTTTCTCTGTCTTTCTTTCTGCCCTCTCATGATTTTGTTCTTTCCATCCTTCCCACAGTAATTCCCTTTCCTTCCTTCTCTTTCTTTTTCCCTCCTTCCGTTTCTTTTTTCTCTCTTTTCCCACTTCCTTCCACTGACTTTTTGCCCTTTTCTTGTTTTTGCTCAACTCTTATTTTTTTCCTTAATTCCCATCTACCATTATCTTTCCTTGTTTACGTTCTTTCCTTCCTCCCCACCCTTAGTTCCTTTTTTCTTTCTTACATTCTTTCCTTTCATCTTTTCCTTCTTCCTTTCCTGTCTCCTTCATTTCTTGTATTCCCTTTCTTTTCTTTCTTTCATTCATTTTTTGCTTAATTTCATCATTTCTTCCTTCCTCCCTTCTATTTTGCTTTTCTGCCCTTCTTCTTTCCTTTTTCTTACTTTCTCACCTCCCTTCCTTTCTTTGCTTCATTTTTCTTTTTTTTTTCTTTCCTCCCCTTTCCCTTATTTTTCACCTTTCTGCCTTACTTTATTTTTACTTTCCTCGTTCTTTCTTTCCTTCCTCCCTTCCACCCCACCTTTTGTTCATTCTTTCCTCTTTCATCGTTCCCTTCTTCCTTTCCTGTCTTAATTTCTTGTATTCCCTTTTTTTTCTTTCTTTCATTCTTTCCCTTATTCCATCATTCCTTCCTTCCTCTCTTCTATCTCGCTTTCCTGTCCATCTTCTTTCATTTTTTTCTTTTTCTCACCTCCCTTCCTTTCTTTGCTTCATTTATCTTTCCTCCCCCTTCCTTTATTTTTTCACCTTTCTGACTTCCTTTATTCTTACTTTCTTCTTTCTTCCCTTCTTCCATTCCCTCTTTCCTCTCTTTTACATTTTCTTAGCTGTGCCATGCAGTGGGAATGCCGGCATCATGAATGTGCAGGAAACTGGGGAGGAGGCAGAAGGATGAGGGAAAGCCAGAGCCAGAGGAACCCAATAGCATCAGACATTAAAAATGAAGACCCTCAGTCGCCAGCTTTTCTCTCCCCGCTCTGGGAGCTATTTAGTCTAGGATCTGCCCCATCAATATGCCCCTACCTGAAATTCCCTAGATGCCATAATATAACTCACCTCTCTGGCAAACCCGAGACACATGCACTAGGCATCAGTCAGTCAGCACCTTGCTCTCCCATTCATCTATGCTGTGCTGTTTGAACATCAGAATCTGACGAAGAGAACTGAGTTTTCTCAAAAGCTTCCCTTAAAGCAGACCAACACCCGTGCAGTGTGGGTCTGTCTCTGCTGCTGTATGACAAGCTTGGCGGAGGGGCTTCCTTAATGCTGGAGCCCCCCTGAACATACCATCCCCAAACACCCGTAAATCTTACCTTTCCCTTGGTCCTCTGTCCGGAATCCAACTCTGTGATTGGCCACCAGCGCCCATGTGGGCAGGACATTCCGGCGGCTGGAACAGTGGGGCCACTCGCTATCCACTTGGGCGCCGAGTGGCCAATCACAGCACTGGATTGCCGGCGGGGGACAGAGTGAAAGGTAAGATTTATGGACGTTCGGAAGGGGGGGGGCTCTATCGTTCTTGATGCCCCTCCAGCCTGTCATATAGTGGCCATACCACCCATGCCGCACAGGTGTTGGTCCACTTTAAATATACTCAGTTAGCTTGAAAAGGAATCGTGGCATTACTTCACTTCTACTGGACATCAGAGTGGGAGAGCAAAGATAAAAGAAGCAGGAGCCATTCCTCTGTGTACCCACAGCAGCCATTCAGAGAAGCCTGGCATGGGCTCACATATCAGCCAAATGTGGCCTGAGCAAGGTGAGTATATTGGGAAATCGGGGGTTTCACACAGTGACCATCCTAAATCCGGATGCTCCCCAATGAGGGAAACCACCGCTCCTAGAGTCTAAGCCGGTGGTTGCTCCCATTTTCAAGCAAACCAAGAGCCAAAAAAGACTATGCCCACTTTACCAGTGCCCCCTGGGGCATTCTAGTTGTGCTTTTCTTTACAGCTCAGCGAGGCATCTCAGACTGCTGTGCGGGGCGGGGGGGGATGCCTGTGATTTTTTTATGGAGACTCTCTCGGGTTTTGTTTCTCCTCTAGGGGGCATCCCTATTTGTGATGTGATCCTGTGTGAAACCCCCTAGGAACGCTGCTACTCTTACCTCACCAGTGATGTCACAGTGCATGTACAAGCTCTCCTCCAATCAGATTTCTATGCCATGTATGTTGATGAGCATCGTAGAAAGCTGGAGGAGGTGGAGCATCAGGCATCTCCAAAGCCGCTTCCCGCCAGCTATGCAGGCCTATTCCTGCCACTGTGACCTGCACATGCACTGTTGGGTTGCCGGTCGTCGGAGGTAAGTTTCATGGTGATCCCAGGGCACTTGCACATTGGGACATCCCAAATTGGAAAAGCCAAATAAAGGGGAGACCACCAGGCTCAAGACTCTTAAAGACACTAGGCCAGTGGTTGCTCCACAGATGTGAGCATAGTGTCAGCCAGGGCCACCCAGGATATATTACCTTGTAAGAAAGCCCATGGCACATGCACGGACCGCATCTCCAGTTTTCCCAGCTGATGCACAGAGGTGAGCATAGCATTCCTTTCTTCTGACATTCCCCAAGCAGCTCTAATTGGCATCAACCTGGAGGGCGGGCAGGTTAGGTCTTTGAATGGGTATGTGCAGCTTACGGCGCCCCCTGACCATGGTGCTCTGTTTGCATATCCCCTTAGTGGTGTTGGAGATACAATACTTTGCAACAGCTTCTGCCTTTTTTATATGTGACTGTGGCTAGGGTTTACTGCAGTTTACAGCTTTGACGAGTTATGATGCTAGATGGCGCTGTGGCCAATTCTCAACTGTAGTTTCTATGCATTTTACTGCTGTGTTCTATTTCCTGTGTTCAGTTGCTCTATGGTACTTCCTCCTGGTTCCTGTCTGTGTTAGCCACCATGTAAGGTGACATTCTCTTACTACATTTATGTTCCAGTAAAGCCAGTTCCTGTTACACCACTGATGTCTATGTGGACTATGACTCCGCTGCACCCAGCAATTACACTTTGCAACAATTGGCAGAATTTAGCAGCTGCTGGTGTGCAACCATTTTCAGTGGTGGGGGAGGGTGAGTTAGGGTGACCATAGACCAGAGACTTGAGTGACACCAGGAGGGTTAAGTTCTGCTATAAATGTAGAAACAAAGGATCAAATAGATCATAGGTGTATAGCATACCTCCCAAGTGTCCCTGATTTGGAGTAACTGTCCATCTTTTGGGTCAATGGCCCCCTGTCCCTCGTTGTTCTCATTTGTCCCTCTATGAGGTGTAACATGCAAATCTGCAGCAATGATTCATTTGCCTATTCAAATTGTTTTACATCTTACAATCTCCCATCCATCCCTTAATGAGGGGATGTGGCCTAATTTATCAAATGTCCCTCCTTCCCACCCTGAAAAGTTGGTAGGTATGGTATAACCTTTCTTGGTCCAAGGGCCACATTGTTCCGCTTTAAGTGTTCACAATAAAATATAAGCAGGAAAAAGGAGAAGATGTAATGCAGGTTTGCAAAGGTGGGTAGAGGCCGACAAAAGAGTCAGTGGGCTGCAACTGACGGCAGTGCCGTCCCCGAGCCACAGGTTGATATCCCTTACTTACAGGGTGAAGATGTTTAAAATTGACCTAAACCCTTCTCAGAAACTTGGGTCAGATTGCTGGATGCCCTACATAGCATACTGGTGGGAGACTTATCTTGGCTGCAGGATTGTGACCCCTTGTAACCGCTAGCAACCAGTAAGGTGCCCCTCTTCCCTCCCCTGATGTCCCGTTCATTTTTGTTGTTGTTTTTTTCTTTTGCTCAGTTCTGCAGGCCAGAAGTAATGCAATGTGTGACAATGCAGTGTGCGGCCGTAATGGCAGAGCAATAAAAAGTTAGCCGCTATCCATAACCTATGCATAATGCTCTTCACCTAGTCACAATGCATACCTAACAACTTTTCAGGGTGGCAAAGAGGGAAATTTGTTAAAGTAAGTCACACCCCTCATTGCAGCCACGGCGTGACCGTGCTGCCCATTCAGTAAGGCTGGGCGACGCGGCGAGGGCTCTGGGAGAGGGTAAGTGTTTCCAGGGTTCATGGGGGTTTCTGGAACTCGGGAGGCCCTGGAGTCTTTTAGGGCCTCCCGAGGGCCTCCAGGGCCTCCAAAGTTCCTCTTTAACACTTCTTTCTTTTTGTAAAACAAGGCTATCATCTTCAGCAACTTGCCGTGGAGGGGGTGTTTCCCTCTTCTACCACAACATCTATAATCAGAGACTGGGTCATAGATCAGGGAGAATGGTTGGACAACCCCTTTAAACTACTGCTTCCCTTCTACTGATTTGCTGTTTTCTTTCCCCAAACCTCATTCTAAACCTTCAATGTTGGAATCTCATTAAGCTCTCAGGAGCGTTAGAAATGTAAAAAAATTCCAGTCAGCAAGTTGATGACAGCTCATTGTCTTTTAGTCAACAGCACGCTCTTTCTTTTCACCTCAAAGTCTTAAACTTTGAAGTCCCAGGAGTATCTCACTTCCTGTGCGGCTCAACAAACAAAAACATTGTGATAAGCATGAATCAGCTCCACGGGGGACTGGCTTAGATGAGTAAATGGAACGCGGGAGATAATTAAACACCTGGGGTTTATAGTTTATAATTTCCAAGAAGGTTGTGTTTGTACGAAGAGATTACCACTCTTGTAAATCTACATTGTTATTTGGAACACTTATCAACAATGTTTTGCTTTTGAAGCTTAGTAAGCTTGTCGATCTCATTTTCGGGCCAAACCAGTTTACTGAATATAAATGGTTGACGTTATAAGAACATCTCCTTGATAGAAGCCTGGAAAACACAGTAAATAAATAAAGGTAGTTACTGTTTTTTTCGCCCTACAAGACTCACTTATTTTTCCCCAAAAGTGTGTGTGTGTGTGTGTGTGTGTGTGTGTGTGTGTGTGTGTGGGGGGGGGGGGGGGGGGTGTCAGTGCATCTTATTGGGCAAATGCAAAAAAAAGCAAAAAAAAAACGTATATTCCCAGATTGTACCTGATTGATAGTAACGCTATTTCATGAATATGACATGACTTTTTATTCAACAACACATCCAGGCTTAGGTTTCCTAAATCGAATCCTGATTTCTTTTAACTTACAGTACTATAAGTTGTGTTTCTCGTGGTTGTTGCATAACAGACATGGGTACCCAGAGAGTCAAGTTGATATGTAGGGGGAGCTGCTTTTAGCTTTACCCCTGTATTTGCATCCTCCTAATTACTTGTAAAGTAACGAAATGTGTTTTTTAGATTTGCATTCTCTCAACTCCCAAATATTTTAAAAAACTTAAACAACACTGCTCTTGTAACACTTCTAGTCATTTTAAATGTAGCTATCCACCCCCACAGACCCCAGAATAGCCAAGTTACTGTGGTTGTGGGCAAAATGCCACGAGAGATTAGTGATGAGCGGAACACTATTAAATGTTTTTTTTTTTTTTGGGGGGGGGGGGGGTAAAATATGCCTAAAATAGACCAAAGCATGTTTTTCCTTTATATAACTAAAATATTGGACCCTTCCCCCTTGGGCTACTAGCCTGCTGGTCTAAAACAGTCCCTGCGGCACCATACCAACCTTAATTCCTGGTCGATCTTTGGGAGAGATTTTCAAGCAAGCCTCTGAGCAGGAGGACGATGCTGGCTTAACATAGGCCCTTATTTATGAAGGAATAGCGACAGGTAGCGACTGGTGAGCGACCGGTAATGACGGGCACCGCCGGCTCCCCACCACAATCACACATTTATCAAGCCGATCATGCTTAGCGACTGAGATAGCGCCAGATAGCCACTCATTCATCATTATTCCAGCCTCAGCCCACATCGCCAGCGTCCGACCTTGAACAGCGACAGGTATGACCTCTCGCTACCTGGCGCTCTCCAATGCATTTCAATGGAACAGTCTTTAAATATTAATAATTAATTGTTATTAATGTTTTTGTTTTGTTTTTTCAATGTGAAAAATTCTGTGACCACTTCTGCCATGTTAGATAATTTTTTTAAAGGAAAAAAAAAAAGAATTGTGCAGAATTGATATTACAGGTCTGATATTATTGTATTCATATTACTAAATTCTTTAAAACTTTTTTTTTTTTCCAAAAATATGGTGGTTTGGGGGTTAAAAAACTACTTTTAACACATCGCCGCCAGCGCTCTGGGGTTTAAACATGCATTTCACAGCGCTTGAATATTTGGAGCGTGATTTTTTGATGAATATGGTGGGAGCCAGTCGCTCTGACCAGTCGCTATCATGCGCACCCATACATCGCGGAACCTGTCAAATAGCGACTCCTAACCCCGTATTCAACATTACTGCACACCGACTGAGTCGCTATCAACAACCAAACAACGGCCAAGCACAGCGACTACTAGCAGGCGCTCTGAAAATACCGCTACAGACGCTCAACTGTCGCTGCCTGCCGCTATTAATGAATCGGCCTCCCCGTTTTTTTAAAAATGTGTTTATTAAAATTCTTTCATTTTTGTACTAGTATTTTTTCATACAACTTGTGAACTGGTAGGTAGTCCAAGAAAACCACCAAAGTTCTCAATGGTGAGACCATCTGACCAGATGTATGGGTAAGTATAGGTTTAATTGAGAATAATAAAAAAAATTTGGGGTGTGTAAATATCCTGGTCTCTTCCTGAGTGAGGCTTAGCTGCAGTGAGCAGTGTGATTGGAGGTCTATTCGAATGGGTCATTCCCATTTGGGATGTCCTATCATTTAAATGTTAAAAGCAGGCACAAAATTAGACAAAACACTTACCCCTCTCCTGTGACAGCTGTGTCTGGTCGATGCTCTTGCTCCACTTGTCTGGGCCTGCCTGTCCAACAAACTTCATTGGTCATGTGAGACATGTACCCAATAAGATATTTTGCCTGATATCCGGCCTGATTCTAACTTTAATTTGGGGGTGTTTGTTGGCTGGAGATCTGCTTTTAAACAAATGCAACTTTTTTCTCCCACTGTACCAGATGACTGAACTAGATGAAAATGCTACCCTTAAAACCAATCTTTCTTCTCCTCCGTTTCCATTTAAAACACATGATGTGCCAAGACACTTCTAAACACGTGGATACATTTATAGCAAATCAACTGCCAGGCAGCTGCCTACACACCAGCCAAATTAATTGTAAATGTTAAAATATGTAAGCTGGCACTTGAAAGCTGCTAAAGATCTGTCAACTTTAAGCTCAGAACAAACTCCATAAAATAGAAGAAAATATAAAAAGCATTTTTTAGAATGTTTAATCTGGGATAGATGAATTTCATAACTTTCACGCTGAAGTGCAAAGAACGCTATTTGCATAAATATATATTTCTGCAGTAAACAAAGCTTCGTCAGTAAAGTGCATTAATTTAGATACAGTGCTGTCAGAGCGCCTTCCACCCCCTAGTGGGTTTCAGTGTCAAAACATTTAAGATGCCTTTACATCTTCCCTAATATCATTTTTCTAAATTGGAATGGGAAACTTGTAGTTTATCTTACTTTCTGTATTTTTAGCTTTGTTACATGAGTTTGTGCGCAATTCAGACAGACCCGCTGCTTCCATCCTCAATGAAATCTGAAATCTCTTTCTGACATTATCTTCTTTTTTTCCCAATGCTTTCTTGTCCACACACCCTGGCGAAGTGGCGTAGCGCCACGCAACGCGTCGGTGGCGGTTTGACTGTTGGAGGAGCCCATGTTCTAAATATATGGTGATGTAAACTTTTCTGCTAACCCTACATACTTAAAATGTTTTCAGTCTGATGGGTCTTCCTACACGTTTTATTGCTGCACATGATTTGTAAACATGGCACATATTGCACAAGCACTTTTTGTTGTATGTTAATTATTATCTATGATGGTTTAGGATATTGAATTTTCTGTATATATATATATATAATTGTTTGTCATTGATTGGTTTCACATTTTATACACTTAGATCGGCACATGTAGATATATGAATTTTATGGAAAGGTCCTCATCTGTGTATATAGTATGATGTATATATATGAGATACATAGGGGATTAGCATAGGTATTAATTCATTTTGAAAACTGATACGGGACAAACCTCCATCTTTTTAAATTGTATATATATGTTTTTTAGTATGTCTTTAATGTTGTTGTAGAGATGTAGTTTGAGATCTAGCTAATAAACTAATATATATTTGATAAAGACATATTTGGTGTGCGGCATATTGTGTAGAGCCGTTGGGCTACTCTAGGGCCCATTGTTGTGGTACATTCTTGTCCACTTTTGTCTGCAATTTTTATGAGTTTTCCATATATACCAATGTTATGTCATTTCATCAGTTTGATTTGCCGCTTCACTTTGAGCAGACTTGATCACCTTAAAGTCTTTTCTTATTTGCGGTTATCTGACTGCTGAGTGTATTGCGCTATAATGTGTTTTAAAGTCAAACCGAGCTTGCACATGTTCCAGTTCAGGCTTTGGGTGGATCAATTATGATCTGAGCTGTGAATACGATTGCTGGTTCAGGGTCTGTTCATACCGTTGCTCTACCATGCATCAAAAAGCACAAATAGTTTACATTATACTCCCTCGTTCAACCATCATCTGTGCAATTTGGAGTTTCATTTTATATTATTTTTAAATATTGAATGCATTTCTATTTTGTTAAAATACATTGGCTATCGCTAGCTTAAAGAAAAAAATGTTCCTGTTCAAGCACTCTGCAACTGCAACAGAGTCCCCTTCACATTATGCGATTCTACTAAAATGCACTGGAATTGCATTAAGGAAATGCTGGGTGTTATCCCTGGTACATCTCAGACTCAGGTTCCTTGCTGGCAGGGGGTCTAGTTTTTAGGATTGAAAAGCAAAGGGTAGCAATGGCAAATACCAAGAGGTGGCAACAAGACAGGGCCTGATGCTGACAATGGAAAACCCATAGGTGAAGAAGCAACGAGGAATGGAGGATGCAGCAAGGATTGTCAGACAGCTACAACTGAGGGTGGCATAGAGTTGGACCTGGTAGTGGTGGTGAGTACTAGACAGTTGAACTGCATTACAGCACATCTGCCTATAGACATCTATGGACTATATCTCATTCATGCGAAGGTGATGTAAAAAATTGGTACAATTTTCATCCTGATTTTGTTGAGTTAGTGCAGTTGAGTGGAGTATTTCTATTGTAATGCAGCACAAGTGGGCAGGTATGTAGGGGTCAAATAGTTAATATGCCTGTAATGGGGGGGGGGGATCCTGCACACTTCCTGTAATAGGGGGATACTGCCATGCTGCCTGAAATGGGGTGATATTTCCATGCTGTCTGTAATGGGGGATACTGCCATGCTGCCTATAATTGGGTGATTGGGGGGAGGATTCTGCACACTGCCTGTAATGAGGGGAATACTGCTATGCTGCCTGTAATGGGGGCATTTCACACACTGCATGTAATGTGGGTGTTCCGCACACTGACTGTGATGGGAAGATTTCGCACACTGCCTGTAATGGGAGGATACTGCTCTGCTGCCTGTAATGGGGGTGATACTACCACGCTGCCTGTAATAAGGTGATACTGCCACAATGCATCGGGGATGCAGAGCCCTTTGTCGCATTACATAGTCATGGCAGTCTATTCTCATTGGACGAGAGCCCACGCATGCAACATTGGAGCGTGAAAAGGTGAGTTCTTACAGGAGCCCTTGGGGGTTTCACACAGTGGAGCATCCTGAATCCTTTAGATTCTAGGCCAGTTCCGCTTTAAGGGCCTCTTTAATACAAAACTAAGCCCTACTAGGGAAACTTGCATTGGATGGTACTGTCTCTAGGTCCAGGCAAGCAGTTCAATTGTCCTGTGCACCAGAAAAGCAGGGGGCGCTGAGCTGACTGCTGAGTCTTGACTTTTGGCTCTGAGCATGGCACCCCTAGCGTTGTAATGGAGTGAGTGCCCCCTGGGTACTTTAATTTCCCCCTGCCCTGTCCTGGGAGGGGGATTAGAGAGGAAACAAGGTACTGACAGGAGCACAGAGTGGCTGTTAAGCATGCTGTCATACTCACTCCGTCGTCTGCTTTCCATCCTCTGTGGTCCAGACTAGTGTCACCTGCCTGAGATACAGATGCATTGATTATATTTTAATGGGATACATTTGTACTATATAAAATATTGGGTGCACTGGCCCTCTTAATAATTATTAAGTTAGCGGTGCCACGCTGGATGGGAGATACTTTTAGCTACCTTGCCCTGATTGCTATTTAGCCTAGAAACTGCCCTGCTTGGGACAATCAGAAAATGTGAAAGTGGTACTTAAAGCTGACCAACAGTCATAAATGACTTAAACCAGACCAACACAACAAACAGTGCTTATATGTCCCCCTCCCCAAGGCAATTGCTGCACATAAAAATTAATTTACCTTTTTCTAACCTTTGCTGTAGTAAATTTTAGAAACAAAATGGTGGCTCATGCATTTGCAGGCCACCTACAAACAGGAAGGCAGCAGCATGGCTGAGATGCTGGGAGAGGAAGCTCCAAAATGGCCGCCACCTTTCTTTTCCAACTGTGCCATGCTGTTTAATAAAAAAAGTTTTGCCAGTGATTTTTAACTTTTTTATGACAAATACCTCCTGGTGACAGGAACTTCCAGTCAGACTACACTCAAAGAAGAGGGTCAGTTATAAATTTTACCAAAATTAATTGGTCTGGAGCTCCTGTAGCACTTTTAGAACAAAAAGTAATACATGTTTTACTGTTAAAATAGTAAGCCAAGCCCTTGTTGGTGCACCCTGAACGACATACCACTTTAAAGTGGACCAAAACCCAGGGTTTTGACTAAACTGGGTTTTTCTCTTTCTGAAACCCCCCAGGTCACCGAAATTAACTCACCTCTTCCCGGTCCTACATGTGGCCGCTCATACAATCAGCGCGCTCAGAGACGTTGACGTCACGTCATCTAAGCCTTCGTCTAAGGCGAGTGGCTCCGAGCGCACTGGCGGCTGCATCCCCGGCTACTCCCTAACAGGGAGGGTGCCTGCACCGTCCATTCACAAATGCCTGGCGCGGGCACATGCCCTGCTAGAGGGATAGTGAGGATGTGGCCACGGCTCCATTGCCATTGGACCAGGAAAGAAGGTATCCCGATTTTGGATGCCCTGGGAGGAGAGAATCGATCAGCCTGGGAATCCTGTAGATTCCCGAACCGATCATCATGGGTTTTGGTCCACTTTAACTTGTGGCACAGCGGCACATTCAGTTGCATACGGTTGCTAGAATAAAATGTACACGCATACTTGGAGCATCCTACTTTGCCTCTTTTTTCTCAGTGTCTGGAGTTTCCCGTCTGATTTTATTGGAGAGAGCAGATTTAAAGCTCTGTGCAGACAGAAATACAGTTCTCATTTTTCCAGATTTATTTCTGCACTCGTATATCACCATAACCTTCACATCCCAAACCCAAATACCAACACTTCTTCATTCTCTTCTCTGTGCAACAGGTTATGCAGCACGGCGGGCTCCCAGAATACTCACTGCATTAAATAAAGGTATACAGAGAGTTTATAGAGCTATGCTATATCTTTTTATAATATGCATAAAATTGCTAGTTACTTTTAATGTAAGGGATTCTGTAATGCTGGAGATTACATCGCATTATACGGACAGCTGGCCACGGTTTGTTCATTATATGTGCTTAGGAAGTGAAATGCATGATTTTGGAAATGTAACTGGGTTTCTCTACTGAAGAGGTATTTCAAAAAAGGACCTACTTCTTGGAATGTAATGGAAAGAACCAGCATGTTCCTGATCTAACACCATGTAAAACTTAACTTTTACTTTAAGGAGTTGAAATCCATGGACGTGGAGCACACACAGGAGAAACAGCTTCCCCTGAGCCATCTTGTAATGTCCCCCTCCTGTCTTGTAAAAAACCCATTCATCAGGTAGGGAACATATTCCCACACTGGGGTTCAGAGCCTAAGTAAATACAGGCAACAGTACTGGCAGCCAGCCAGCCACTAATTATATCACTGGATGCCCCAAGAAATTCCCCTCCATGTCCTTTCCTTTCAGGGCAGTGTTCCCTGTAAGGTGAGCGGCTGCGCAATCGTGCACTCCCACAGATTACTCCGCCCAGGGCCATATTTGGGGCTCATGGTGCCCTAGGCACTTTGAGTGCTTGCACCCCCTTTTTTTTTAAGTTAGGTCCCGGGCCACATAAAAAAAAGTGTGGAAGGGGAAATGGTGCAATGGGTTAGATGCAGAGTATGTGTGTGGAGGCGGAAGAGGACACAAAGGGCAGAAATGTAGAGAAGCAGGCAAGCATGTTCTATCTTTCTGGTATTCTGACATACAGGAGTCACATGACCAAAGCAGCAGAGGGGAGATTCTTTGGCATGTGTTCAACCCATTGCACCCCCCCCTTCACACAAATACACTCTGTCCTTCTGTGGCTGGGGGTGCTTGTTAGGAGGCATTAATGTTCTGGCTATGGGAGTTTTAATTCCTTTTCTGTAATACAGTAATAAGGGCAGATCCCTCCCCCTTCCAGGTTGCCACCCTAGGCACGTGCCTAGGGTTGCCTAATGGGAAATACAGCCCTGACTCCGCCCAGGAAGGAGATGACCCTGTGCAGAGGTGGCAGCCCGACTCCAGGACACAGGAGGGAAGAGGCACCACACACATTCATAGCCTATCAATGCAGGCTCTGTGCTCCTCCTCCCCCTTCAGTTACAAGATCCCTCCCCTTCCACATGCCCTAAGCTGTGCTGAGCTAGGGAGGAATTGAGCAAGAGGTCTGTTTTTTCTATCTATCTATCTATCTATCTATCTATCTATCTATCTCATCTATGATCATTTATTACTTTCTTATCTATTTATTACATTTTCTATTTTTTTATTCAATCTATGTATCCATCTACCTGGGTAAATGTATTCTCTATATCTTTTTTTCCAGTGTATCTGTTTTATTCATTTTATCTATCTAATTCATTTACACATGAATTTGTTCTTTCTATCTATCAACTTTATATGTCTATTATTTTTCTCCTATCTATTTATCTTTTCATTCTATCAATGTATCTAGTTCCTTTTATTCATTCTGAGATCAGGGGTGGGATAACGATGCAGGGAGTGGGGGCGGCCATGTCTGGGACTATACTATGGTTGTTTTTTATTCTCTACACTATTGTGGCCATATAACTGATGTATCAATGTTTCTAGGTTAGGTTTTTTGATTGCTCACCTGTAATGGAGCCTAGCCCAGATTCCCAATTTCCCCGCTTAGCAGCTGCCAAAGCTTGGAGGGAACATTGCTCCAGGGATATCTTTAGTCACATGGGGAGATTCCACAGAGGCTCCTCCTATGTGGTATAAATGCTTCCTTGCCTGGAGGCGAGCTATTAGCTTGGCGCAATATCAAGGAAGGAGGAGGAGGGACCTCTTTTCTACAAATCCCAGCTGGCCAGTGCCCACTTTGACAGGTAAGGCGGCTTGGGGGAGATTTGGGGGGCAGGGAGTGGAGATGGAATGAATGTCTAAAGTTATGCCCAGATATGCCTAGCCTAATCATTCCCCAAAAAACTGCAGCCAGACAGGAATTCTGCTGTAGTAGACATTCAATTCCTGGTCCCCGAGTCTGTTTCTTTAGGAAGTTGGAGGTTAGGGTAGAGGTGCACCAAAGACCTCATTGTTGGTAGATAAGTTACAACCTTTTACAAACAAGTTCCAAGTTCAGTATATAACAGCGGCGTGTAGGGAGGATGTTCAGGCTGTCAAAACAGCACAGGAGTCCCATGTCTTGCAAGGAGGTTCACAGTCAGATATCTCCTACGGCAGGGTTTTCTCACCCCCACGATATTGACAGCTCCAGGGGTAAGTTAGACCATACCCTTGGCAGCGGGGGTGGTGCTTGCCTCCAGTGGCTTTGGGCCAAGCCAACCAGGGGTTCTTGGAAGACTGGCAGGTCAGGGCCTCTTCTCCTGAGTTTTAGGCCACCAGACGGGGAATCTGTAAGGGCAGGTGCAGTTTACCACAGTTCAGAGGAGGTTTGAAGGATCAGCAAGGTGATTGCAAGGTGGTCCTCTATTCCAAAGGCCACAGTTCTCTTTCTCTGACTACGCAGGTAGGTGTCAGCGGGGATCTGCAACTGTGTCAGTTTTTCTTGCTCTAATTGGCTGATGAGTCCTTCGCTATCTAAGACCCGATCTTCCTCTTGGCATGCTTTTCCCTCTCTCCTCCCCATATCTGTACTTTTATTATTCCTAGGCCCCAAAGAGCCTCCATTCCTCCCTGAATCTAGCTCCGCCCACACTATTGTTACCTCCCCGGGAAAGTATCGTCTCTAGACCAGCAAGGTAAGTATCGTCTAGACTAGCAAGGAGAGCCGCAGCTGAATCTGGGGATGCCCCCCTCTAGAACCTCTCCCCCAGGGATGGGGTGAGATCTTTGTCCTAGAAAACTTTTAGACCTGCAGGAGTCTTCCCAAGAGCCTTCCTATCCCCTTCACTGCATTACCTGTGTTCTCTATGGCCAGCATGACCCTGATTCTACATATATGGTGCCACACTAAACGCTAAATGGCAACATCAAGAGCCCAAGTAATGGACGTTCCTTTGGGACATTATTCCCTTCTGTTTCTAAAATGTCCTCTTTACATAATTAGCCTCACCAAAAACCTGATGAGTTCAGATAAGCATTTCTATACCTTCTGACAGAGTTAGCAATTGAACTAGCTCTGAAGAGTTTGGACAACTTGGGGGGGGGGGGGTGTGCCACTATAGTTTTAGCAGTTATTGCATATGTTGTATTGTTGTATCAGTACATATTGTTTACATCACAACAAGCATTGATAAATATTGTTACATATTAAACAATGGTCATATTATACACAGTATATACAATACATGGTATTATTCCATAGGGCCTGCCAACCCCTCGCCTAAGCCGACACCCTAAAAAATTAAGCACATTTACCCCTGTAATCTAATTTACTGGCCAAAGTTATGCTGACTTACAATACTGATCAACTTACTGCAAAACTGACCAAGTTGCTGGCTTGCTACATTTCAAGGTACCATTATTTTGGGGCACCAATAACCAGATAACTGGCCCAGACCTTCAACTTACCAGACAACCTCAAAGGAACTCTGCGATTCTACGACCGAAAGGTACTTACCTTTTTTTAACTGAGGTTCTACTAACATTTTCGTTACTCTATGCCTCTCTAACTTTACTTATCAGCAACCCACCTTCCCTTCCCTAGTATTTTGGGTGCTGATGCTGATTCGGCAATGGTTTAAAAAAAAAAAAAAAAACAGGGTTTTCCCCTGCTGTAGCCACACCCATCTAGATGATGACTTGCCCGCTGGCAACTTTCCCAACCAGCCAAGTTTCATGCCCCCAGTCTATCTGAAGCTTGGTGCGGGAATGCACCTCAGCTAAATGGAAGCCGGGGATGTGGCTGCAGGCAACGTGGGTGCCATGGTAAATGTACGTTGCGGGTGACCTGGAGGTTATCACACAGCAGGGCATCACAAGCTAGCGGCCTACCTGATTTGTAGGCTAGCGGCCAGCCCTGGAACCTTTTAGACTAGTCGGGACTACTACATAGGCCGCGCCACCAGGGTTTTGGTCCGCTTTAACAAATATGTATTGTAATGGTGTATTGACATGTATGTCCTGAGTCCCACTTTAACACACATAATAAACAGTGCCATTAAAGCTTGTGATTTGTGGATTGGGTGCTATAAAATCCTGCAAATTTCTACAGTCACCACTGGGACAAGTTTACTGCACATCATCATTTTTTATGAACTCTAAAATGTCAGAGTTTATGCACAATTCCTCATTTGGGTTTATAACAAAATGTGTTACTCAAAGCATTCTTTAAAATTAGTCTGGAAAGTGATTCTGATTGGCTGGGCTATGTTTTAGCAAATACTAGGAGGATACATAAGCCCATGGTTAAAGGTATACATATACCAATGTTGCAGTTTGAAATTTGGGTCTAAAAGACTCTGGGGCAGGCTGCTACCCTGTTCCCAGAAGAAACAAAATTGGGATGCCACACTGTGTGAACCCCCTGGGATTGCGATCTTGGTGGTGAAAAACACTTTTTTTTTAGTTTTTTTTTATACCAGGTCACTGGCGAGTAGGGTTGCCACCTAGTCAGTATTTTTTTAACTTTACTGGCTACTGGCCTGGGGTTACAGTATTTGTTTTACTTTATTTTTTTTACTGCTCATTTTAATTGCAGGTATACTTTTCCCATCATCAGTTACCAGTAAAAACAAATAGGGCACCACCAGGTCAGTGGGCAGTAAAGTAAAGAAAAAATACTGACCAGGTGGGAGCCTTACTGCTGAGCCAGACTCCTCACACAAGTTAATGGAATGGTGAGGGAGGGGGATTGGGTTTTGTGACACTTTAATGTAAGAAAAACATTGAACTCAGCTATGAACAATTCATCTGTAGATACCTGAGGAGGTTTGCTTAAGGAGGACCAAAAATAAAAAGGGGCCGATCCTCCTTGCCATCGGCCCCTACTTACCTTTTGGATGCCTGTGCAGGCGCGAGATCGGGGGGCATGCACAGTGGCAGATTGTGCCGCCCATCGGAAGGTCGCCCGGAATCCGAGGGACCCAGAAGATGGATCTCCCGACGAGGTGAGTATTTAGTGCTCAAAGATAAAACCAGAGAGGGGGGCAGCAGATCGGTGAAGTTTGGGGCATCTTTAAAGTGGACCAAAACCCAGGACTTTGACTATTATGGGTTTTGGTCCTTTCCCCTGGGGCATCCCCACTTTCCAGATTGCCAAACGTAACTCACCTCTTCCCAGCCCTAAGGTGCATGCACGGCCGCTCGTCCAATCAGCACGCTCGGAGCTGCTGATGTTACGTCGTCTAAGGTTTCGTCTAAACCAGTGGCAGCCGCATCTCCCGCTTCCCTCTAACAGGGAGTGTGCCAGCGCCAACCATTCACAAATGCCAGGTGTGGGCACACGCCCTGTTAGAGGGGTAGTGGGGATGCGGCCACAGCTCGCGCATGCACCATTGGACCGGGAAGCAAGGTAAGTGTATGGGGCAACCTGGGGGGTTTCACACAGTGGAGGGGAGAGAATCCAGTGTCCCTGGAATCCTATAGATTTCAGGGCCTATAGGGTGTGGGTTCTGGTCCTCTTTAAACCTATGCTAGGGTAATGGTTCTGTTCAGCAAAATAATGCATTTTAGAGTAAAATCCCCCCCCCCTTATACATAATTAAAATACCTGTAAGCAATGGTAGAAGTCCCATTTATTACAAGCAATTATTTTCTTTATAGAAAATCCCCCTTTAACTCCTATAAAACAACTGAAAAATAAACTTATTAATATTACACAAAATGTTTTACTCTAAGAAAGGAAAAACTGACATGCACAAGAAGCTATCTCCCTTTTACTTCTTCTTATGTGAAATTATAGAGATGAAAATATATATATATATATATATATATATATATATATATATATATATATATATATATATTATTTAATGAGCAGAATGCCATGCTGGGGGCCTGAGGGGTCAGATTAGACCTTGTGCTATGCCAGCTACACGGGCAGGAAAGCCATTGTGCATCACATAAGCAGGACATGTCCTCATACAGCAGCATGCTGATTGATGCTGCAGGTCACGGTATATATAGAGAGCAGGCCATAAATAAAAGAAACATTTAAATAAAACAACAGGGATCCGGAAATATGCGCCATATTTTTGCCTTGACACAGCTTTGGCTGGGGATACGGATGTAAAGGAAATATTCTGCTCCCCAGCATCATCCAGAATGGCTGAATTGATGGCTCCAGATTATCATGAGCAGCCTCACACTGCTGCAAATCTCCCATCGTAGCTCTAAAAGCCCAAAATTGCTGAGCCCATTTAGGTTTTATGGAGCCAGATGGCAACCTTCTGTACAACACAATATCCCGCAAAATTACTTCCTTTTTATTTCTTTTTATGGTAAAAATGAAAAACTTTATGTGCCTTTACCAAACTGATTCTTAGAATTTAAAGGGGAAAAAGTCCCATCACAAATAAAACCATTGTCCTGTATGTATTGCAGGTGCAAGGGAGGGCAATTTGGTTATTTAAAAAGTAACAAAACCCACCTTAAAGTCTATGAGACTCCAAGGCATATTGTTCCCCCCCCCAGGGCACCTCAATAGTGGGTGCCCCACTGTGTGAAACCCCCAGGTCACCCAAAAACTCACCTTTGTTCTTGATCCAATAGCGCATGCACGAGCAGCGGCCGCATCCCAGCTAACCCTTTAGCAGGGTGTGTGCCTGTGTCAGTTCTATGTGTATGGCTGGTGCAGGCACACTGTTAGAGGGTAGCGGGTGATGTGGCAGCCAGGACTAAGGATCTTCAGTGGATCTGAGCATGCTGATTGGACCAGCGGCTGCGCATGCGTCGTAGGACCGGAGAGAGTTGAGTTGAGAGTTGTTCGGGCGATCTGGGGGGTTTCACACAGTGGGGCACCCCTGATTGGGCTGCCCATGGTGCAAGGACCATAACTCAGGATAGTCAAAATCCTGGGTTTTGGTCCACTTTAATGGCTCAATCTCTCTTACAAGCTGGAGAAAAGAGATTCAGAAAAGAGATACCTTAGAGGCGATCTCATCAACATGCATAAATATATACAAGGCCAACACATGGAATTAGAAATGTAGCAATCCCTCAAGAAGTACTATAGCTTCTTTATTTTAATGGGAGGATGTAAAATGAGGAGTGACAGGCTGTGAACATACCGTTTTGCTTTTACAGGGGAGATGTGCTCAACGCCATGATCTGTCCTCTGAGACAGTCTGTGCTTATCGCTAGTGCATTTCTTCTGATGTGTGTAGATGCTTTTAACCATCATGCAATGCTTTGGGCAGATATTGGCTATCCGCCTTTCACTATCCAGCATGTTAATATAGATTTTGAATATTGGGTGTTACTTCTGGCACATGAGGAGGATGCAGCGTCGGGACTTCTCTATTCTGAAACAATGGCTTTCAATGTGGTATTCACAGGAGAAATTTGGACACTGTCAATAAAGTTTTGTTTCCACTCTGTGCTCATCAAAGGCCCCGCAGCCACCTGAACCAGTTTTGACTAGTAGGTCATTTCTTATTTTCATATTAATGAGAAAAGTAAAATTATTTCTTTTTGGCCAAATCCTTGGTCCATCCTGAGGTGGTATAGGCCCTGCATTAAAAAAAAATCTGCTGGCTTTTATTCAGTGAGGCGATAGCAGACAGCCGCCAAGGCAGGCGCTGTACACAGTGGTAGCTGCTGCTTCTGTGATGATACCACCAGATGACTCAATAAATATATAAAATCTATACAAAATAAACTAAAATGACTGAAAAGAAATTCTACTTTGAATGACTGTGCAGGCATATATAAAGGTATTAATGTAGAACAAAACCCTAAATGGCTGTCCCTGACATGTAAATGATTCCAGTGCTGGCCACTGGCCTTCCGCTGAGGTATACCAATCCGGGACGCCCCACTGTGTGAAACACCACCCTGGTCACCACAAACCCCACCTTTTTCCTGGCTTCCATGGCAATGTAAATAGCTGCAGCTGCATCCTTATTATCTCTGGGCTGAGGTGTGCTCCCACGGATAGCCATTCAGATAGGCAGGGTGTCCAGGGATTCAGCCACTCCGGCTTCCAATTTCCGTGCTCTGAATGCGAACAGAGCCTTTGCAAGCTCCATGGGTTGTTTGAAAGCATCCCATGTTGGGAGGCCCCCAGGGCAAGAAACAAAACTCGGGATAGTGAAAATCCTTGAATTTGATCTGCTTAAAACACTCAAAGCTGAAAAGAAGAATACATGGAAACCATGGAAAAAAGGAAAATAATGTTGTTAGATTTGAAGCTGAAAGATAATGCAGTAGAGGTAACATGAAAGAAAAACAATTAGAACCCTAGACTCTCTGCTTTGCAGTCCATCCCTTTACCAACTGAGCTATATAGTTTGCTTGCGCCAAGTAAATAAGTGAGAAGCAATCTTTCTCTTCAATCTGTGCTTCTTTAAGTTCTACCATCATAGGACAAGGTACTTAAGGAAGACTGTCTCTCTTTTTGTTATGTTGGTGCTAAAAAGGGACCAGCAGTTCCAACTAAAACTATCAGCAAGTGGATTAGACAGGCGATTTCTAATACCTATTCTTCATAGGGAAAACAGCCACCCTTCAAAATTACTAATCACTCCACTACATCAGTGGGGTCCTCATGAGTGTTTTTGTCACCAGGCCTCAGTGGAAGTAGTTGAAAAGCCACTACATGGTCTACTGTGCATACATTTTCCAAATATTTACAAACTGATAAAAAGCAAGGATGGGCGAACCTGAACCACAAAGTTCTTTACAAGTTCGGGCCCCCAAACCCGAGCACGGATTTCAAATTGAAATCTGTGTGCACATTCAGCCCTAACCCGGAAGAAGGGTTCGGGTCGAACACCCAAGGGTCTTCCTTCACCAGCAACCACTGAATAGGTGAAACACGTGATCCCACCGTATAAAAGGTAGGGAGGGGTCTGCAGTAGTTAAGGACAGAAGGAAAGGTGCTGCTGGCAGCTGCAGCCGAGGGACAGATAGGGCTTTATTTTGTTTACAAAAACTGTTTTTGTATGGACATTTATTTAGGGTAAGCGAATGGAGTGAGGGCTCGATAGGTTGTTAGGCAAATTATTGTCCTTTTCAGGAAATAGATTCAGGGAAAGTGACTGGAGTCAGTGTTATAGGTTAGTTGTCAAACCACTGGTGTGTCAGTACTCTTTAATACCAGTAGCTCAAACCACTGGTGTGTCAGTACTCTGTAATACCATTTGCTCCAACCATTTGGGTGTGAGTACTCTTTAATACCACTTGCTTCAACAACTTGGGTGTGAGTACTCTTTAACGGGTTTCCCTGATATCTCACCATAGAAGGTTTAGTGTCTGCTTTAAACAGACCAACACTCTTACAACAAATAGTGCATATGCATCCCTCCCCAGGGCAATTCAGATTGCTACACAAAAATGTTTGTAACTCGCTGTGGTCAATTTTAAAAACAAAATAATGGTGTCTCTTGAAGCTGCAGGCCACCTGCAAACAGAAAGTGCTGCTGGGTTTCCTGTTACTGTGCAATGTCAGTTGAATCCAGGCAGCAGCACAGCTAGGATAGTGGGAAAGGAAGTTCCAAAATGGATGCTACCACTAAATATTATTCAGTATCATGCATGTAGATGAGTTGAGGGAGTTTTGAGGAGTTTTATTTTCCAACTATGCCAGGCTGTTGGTGCAGTTTAAGGGCTAACAGATAGCAGAAGACAACCCTTTAATGAATTGGATAAGCAAGGGCTCAAGGCTATGGAGGCTTCTTGAATATAGGTTCTTTTGGAACCTAATTGCTGAACATTTTGCTTTCTTGCCTTGGGTACTGAACAACCTTGTCTGGGCACTTTTACTTATTTTCTGATGGAACAAATCCTCAAGAGCATGTTCCAAAATATATTCCCAGCTGCTGCTGATAGGGCCATACCATTTTAATATTTACAGTAAAATGTTTGACAAAGACATTTGGCTATATTTTAGTGTTAGCATACTGTACTGTTCACCATGAAGTGTATAATTATCTGTCATGTTAGAACCTGTATCCTGGGGAAAAATCTATATGTATTGCATGGAATATATCTTAAATACAACTACTAGGAACATGCTGGAGCATGTAAGATAATTCTTAGAGTGCATCCATGGAACAAGGTATATTGCTAGTGTTATAACATTGTGTTTCTCTGGGTTACTCTCTGCTAAATCTGGCCTAGTCTTACTGCAGCTCCACCTACAAGGTCATCAGAGGTGGACTAATGAGTCTCAGGAGGGAAACCTGGCACTCAGTTTTCAATTGCTTTGCATTAGATTTCTGTAACAGAATCTGCTAGTGCTGCCTCTTAAGTTTGTTTTTTTCTCTATTTTCTTTTGTGAAAAAGCTTTGTTTAAACCGGGATATGTCTCCATGTCCTGAATTGTTTGTATTCTGTTCTAAGACATTTTGCTTAAACTGCTGAAAGGCTTCTATTCTTCTAAAGGAATAGCTCAGTGCCTGACCATTATAGAGCATCCTAATGCAATGATTTATATTTAGGGCCTGATTTACTACATTTGCGGCTGTTTGCCTGTTTAGCACTGGCCGTGTGTACTGTGTGTGCCGCGAGTGTCTAATACGGCTGTGATCTGAGCTATATTGCAACAGTGAATCCAGGCATCAGCATGGCTGAGTTGCTGGGAAAGAAAGCTCTAAATGGCCGCTACCACTAAAAAATAGGTAAGGCAGCGTTTCAGCTCTGAGAGGATGCAGGAGCAAATGTAACTGACTGACAATACTTCAGCATCATGCGTGCAGATGGGGCAAGTAAATTTTGGGGAGTTTTCTTTTTCAACTCTTCCAGGCTGTTGATCCAGTTTAATATAGGGGGCTAAAGAGACCAAACAACCCTCTACTGAAAGGTAAAGTAAAATAGGTGTTTTAATAGAACGGAAAGTATTTGCACGGTGCCCAACAGAAGGAATAATATAGTTACCCATCATCTATTTATGTCTCTGAGACACCCAAGGCACTCCAAAGCCGCTGAGTGTGCAATACCAAGAATTAGCTTTACATTTACACAGGCAAACACATCCACTATTGGACACGTTTCAAGCTTCTGGCTCTCATCAGCACTAGGGCAGATGTATTAGGCTTTATGAGGGGGGTCTTGGTGAGTACCAAAATAGAGTGTTTTGGAAACCAGGAAAGAGTAAAAGAAAGGAATGGAAATGACTAGCTTGTCTTTTATGGTGGGCATCAGGCTGCCTCTATCAAGATGGTGTTTTTAAAGGACTCATCAGAATTTGGTAAAATATTTTATAAAAAAGTAAACCGAAACAATCTGGGCCGCAACAACTTAAAAAATCTCCCCTCTCAGCCACCCCTTTCTTTTGCCTCACACCACTAAGCTGTTCTACTGTAACACTGGTGGTTTACCACCCCTCTGTTCTAAATACTTCAGTTACAATCATCCGCTTCTCCTCTCGCTTATCCATTGCTGCTTCCCTCATTCCTTAGGGTGTAGAACTACAAATCGATATTTTCACTTATCAAATCATCCTGAAACACTGTTTTTTTTCTGTCCCTCTCTGTAAGATGACAGGTGATCAGCCATTGCATAAGTGTGGCAAAGACATCATTGCCACGCACAACAGTGGAAATTAATAGAGGAGGTGGAGCATTACAGCTTAAGCAGGCAGCATTAACTGGGATTAGAGTAAAACAAAAGCAGTAAAAATAGGTATAAGTTACTATTCGTGGATGGGGGGAGCAATTCAGGGGATGCTAGTAAAAAATGTGGGTTTTGGTCGACTTTAACTTGTTTTCATAGCATTTACTTTGAACGTTGTAGCATCTTGTCTGTAATAGTCTATTTACCTGGTCTGTAATTACTACTTTGTACAGCACTATGGAACAAAATGGCGCTATATAAATGAACAATAATATAATGATATACTGGCAGAGGTCTGAAAGACCCCCTATAACACGAGTGCCAAGGTTGTACCTTTACTACTCACATGACAGAGAGAATATGCTGACCAAAAAAATAAAGAAAGCAATGAGGAAATGAAAGGGAGAATGGGGGGAAAGGAGGAAGAGAGGGAGAAAAATGGAGAAGTACAGCTGGTAAGAGAGCAATGTGTGCACTAATAAATTAGAGGAAGGGGAAAGTCATTTAAGAAGAAGAGCAGGAAGAGAGGAATATAAGCAACTGAATGTGGAATATTTAAGTAAATTAAGAAAACAAAATGAGGATAAATAAGAAAAGTTGAAAAAAAAGTGAGGAAGGTAGGACACAGAGACGTCAAAAATTCAGCAGGACTATGGACTAAACCTGGCAATATCCTAAACTTTTTCTGTTTTTAAAATTAAGCTTTTGTTGCTGAGATATACCGTTTACCGTTTTTAAGGAGCACTATTGCAAAATTGTGTAATATTAAAAATCCATAAAACGACACTTTGGCTAATGAGAGGAGGGGTCACTTATACACCTGAACTGAATAAAACTTCTGCCACGCTTGTGGTTTTTCTCTCCTGGTAGGAATAAAATTCAAGGGTGACAGGTTTAGTGTATTAGGGGTGACAGAACCTGTCACACAATTTCCATCTTCTTCCTTCCAATAATACAAATAAAATACAATCCTGGCTGGATATTTCTTGATGTGGGGTGTATAAATACCCCTCTTCCCGCCATCCAGCATGTTTATATGGATTTTTATCATTGGCCCTTTTTTTTTTATGATAGTGCACGATAGAGTGAGCGTGGCCATGCAGAGCAGGGGGAATGTAATGCAGTGTTTGTGTAAAAGCTTATAGGGAGCCGGGGTGGTGGCCCTTGGTCACAGGAGACAAAGGATTTTTATTTGTTGACCATAAAAGCAGAGCCCAGGGGGGATGGTGAGAAATTAGATGCTTTAAATCTCTTGCTCCAAGTTGCACATACGGATCAAAGACAGCTAAGCACCATTCACTTTTGTCCCCTAGTTCAATAAAACTTCCCAGTTCCCAAGAATGAGGATCGCTGACTGGTGGTCTCCATGTTCTGTGCCTGCTCCTAGCCATGCAATAAAGCGGGTGTGCCTTGGCCTGGCAAGCCTTCTCCATTGCAGTGAATAGAGGAGGCATGGATAGCCATTGTGACATCCCAGGGACATCCCAGGGATGGCAGTTCCCCACAGTGGTTGCTGATCAGCAGAATCAGTGGAGTACTCAAACTTGGTAAGTTTTAATCAACTAAACCACAATGGACCAGCATCGGGAGGGATAAAAGGTAAGTATTTTTTCTGCCCAGATTGTTCTTTTAAAATGGATCAAAGCCTATGAGGGCTGGCCCTGTAATCAAAAACAATCCTGCGCCAGCTGATAGCCTGCCCCCTGGGCATCCTATAACGGGATGGCTCATTGTGTGAAACCCCCAGGGTCATCAGTGAACTCACCTTTACTGGTTGCTCCGGCGACAATGCGATCACCGAACTCTGCTTTTCCAATTTCCTTGTAGCTGTGTGGGCTCCCCCACCCAGCCTAGCTGAATGGCTGGGTGTGGGATTGGGCGCAAATCCAAATAGAGTTGCAGCTAGCAGGCTGGCGCAGGTCATACAGCAGTTTCAGGACCAAAGGAGGAGGGGGGTATGAAGGGGGGTTAAAAAAGCTTTCCATCCGCTTTAAGTAATGAGGGGAGCAAGGATAGAAAGGAGGAGGTAGAAGGAAGAAATCCAGAGATAAAGAAACCTGGATCAGACCCAGAAAGAATTAAAATATTCCTATACAAAATTGTCTGTCGCACTTGGTATCAGCTTCCGTTACAACACATAAATAGCTGCATGCGTGAATTTTTAGAGTGTGTAAAGTTTTAATTATTACACCTTTCCTAACAACAGATGTGGAAAAAGTTTCCAGGCCTGAAGCACCTGCACTAGCGAGAAATTCTGAAACCAAAGGACAAGTCAGTTACAAATCATCACAGGTAGGTACATTTGTCTCAGGTGAAAGCAATGTTGCTATTGTGCATTTTTTTTACATTTCTATTTAAATATTGTCATTTTCAGTTGTGGTTTTGCTGTTGGTTTTCAGTTAACATTAATTCATAAAGAAATATGCGGTCTGAACAGAATTTTAGCAATATTTGGGTTAAATTTATCTAGTTCTATTTTTAAATTGTTAAAACGTTAATGGTAGTAATTCATTTTTAGATAATGGCAGAGGTCATTTAGCTAACTCATGTAGTTTTAGAGTAAAAAGATAAAATAAGTCTAATTTCTATAATTGTAGGATTCCTCTTTATATTGGTAAAAGAGTTTATAGAACAGGACTGATCAAGGGAACAATGTTCTCCTCTTTTTCATCTCTGGTGTACCCCTGAAAGATGTATTTATAAAGTACCTTGGGGTGTGGCTTCTTGGTCTTCCCCTGCATCACACTACTGCTCTGTAGATCTTTTAACATGCCAACGGGAATCAAGGGTGAACCTAGCCCCTCTGCTGCCTAAGATGTCCCCCCGAAGACCCCTCAGCAGGGATAGTTTTTCCTACTTGCTCCCCTGTTAGAACCGGGCCCTGTGATTATCTGCTGGCAGTCACATGGTTCTGGGTCCTCTTCTGTCACCTCAGGAATGTCAAACCACATAGTGGCTTGTGGGCAATCATGGGACCCAGTTTCACTGAAGGATCAATCTGGATGCCCCCTCATGGTTATGAACACCCACTTTTTATAAAAATGGGTGTTGGATTGCTTTAATCCTCCTCACACTCATCAGTGTACCCACTCAGACACCACTCAATCCCCATACCCCGGGTAAAGTGGACCAAAAGTGGACCTAGAGTCTATAAGACTGTAGGTCAGGTTAAATACCAATCACAAATCGAGGTGCCCGGCTGTGTGAATCCCGGCGGTAGCCTGGTATATATAATTTACCAATGATCCCACAGTGCAAGTGTCACTCATTTATATCTACAGCCAAAAAAGGTGATTGGAGGAGAGTGGTATTGCTGAGGAGGTATTTGTAACAGGCAGCCATCAGAATTCAAACATTGATGCATCCCATGATATAGTGAAAATCATGGCCTTTGGTCCATGACTGAAAAGAGAGCCTCTGCATGTACCATGGGATCATCAGTGAGGTGAGTATAATGGTTTTCTCAGAGGGTTTCACATAGCCAGACTGGATTGGTGGGATGACTGATGGGGATGAGTGTCGATGGGTGGATGTGATGGCTGGTAGGGATGAGTGCAGGTAGGTGGATGGATGGGATGGTTGGTGGGGATGAGTGTGGATGGGTGGATGGATGGAAGTATGAGTGCAGACAGGTGAGTGGGTGGATGGACGGATAGATGGGATTGCTTGTCGGGATGATTGTGAATGAGTGGGTGGGTAGATGGATAGGATGACTTTGGAGATGAGTGTGGATGGATGGGTGGGATGGCTGGTAGGGATTGTGGGGATGATTGTGAATGGATAGATGGAATGGCTTGGGGATGAGTGTGGATGGATGGGTGGGAGGGTGGAATGGCTGGTGGGGATAAGTGTGGGTGGATGAATGGGATGGGGTGGCTGGTGGGGATGTTTGTGGATGGATGGGGTGGCTGGTGGGGATGAGTGTGGGTGGGTGGATGGATGGCATGGCTAGGAGGATGAGTGCAGATGGGTGGGTGGCTGGATGGATAGACGGGATTGCTTTTGGGGATAATTGTGAATGGGTGGGTGGATGGATGGATGGGATGGCTTGGGGGATGATGTACTTTTTAAATAAACCAATTACTGCTTGCCCGTGCTGGCTGTCAGGAATGGCATATTTCTTTCCTCAGCACTCTGAATCTCCGTATAAACCTTCTTGTGTTTGCTCTAGGAAGACCTTTCCATTGACACATTCATGCAGCAGAAAGGAGAATGTTCACTAGAGAATATTAAGAATCATAATGCAGGTTGAATGACAGGGAGAACAGAAAGCAGTGAATTTCACATTTTACCTGGAATTTCCTTTTAATGTAACATTAAGTCGAAGGGAAAAGTGTGGTAAAAGAATTTACAGCCAACAAGGATAGCCACAGCCTTGAAAGGAAGAAAAGGCTATTCAATAATTTAGGGGAGATTCACAAGGTTTAGACTGCATTTGGTACCAGCGCTTCAAGAGCACCACACACAGATGTAGGTAAGACATGGGGTACAGCTGTCTCATTCTATGTGTCAAGTCACTCATGTACCAAAAACAATGTCAGAGGCTTCTTATCTGGGATAAGGAGAAAATGGGCCGGGATGTTGCTCAGTGGTTCAATGTTCTCTTTTCAGATTTAAAGATAAGCATTGCAGGTATTGGGGAGTTAAAAAAACTGTCCAAACCTGGCTTGCTTCCCCCCCCCCCCCCCGCCCCTCCGGTTTAACATTAGACAACTTTAAAACTCACCTGTCCGGTCGCATCACGCTCCAACATCCCTCGGTCCCATGCCATCTCGGTCAGGCAGCACCATATTGCCTTCCCGTCATGCTGTGCACCGGCTCTTCGATCTCACGCATGTGCAGTGTTACTGCATAGGCTGCAATGACACTCGCCGCAAATACCCTAAGATTTGAAAAGCGGCACAGGTCATTTGAAGAGGGGCGGCGAGGGGGAGTACAGCTAAAGCTGCAACCTTCACTAAGTGACGGCTAAGAGGGGAGGGGTGCAAAGGGGCCAGGAATGCTGCCGGATGTCTGCATTTTAGATAACGCCAACATCCAAAAGGCAGTGAGGGAGGAGGGAGGAGGGAGGGAGAAAAGGTCTGATATTCCTCTTTAAGTACATTTTGCATTTGATTTGGAAATAAAGGAGACAGAGTCTGTAAGAAGAGTGAAGAGGCTGGAATCCAAATTGCCTGAGGTCTAGTGTTAAATTTCAGCAGTATGTGATGGTTTGGGGAGCCATGTCATCTGTGTTGCTCCACTGTGTTACTGTATATCGGGTCAAAAGCCAGGATGCTTCCCTCTGACACGCTTTGTGGAGGTGCTGAATTTATTTTCCAGTCAGACTTGACACCTGCCCACGGTGGGGGACTGGGATTTTACCAGCCCAGAGACATTCCTGCTGAGGCCCAATGCTGGAACAATAGTATTACGGACTGGAGACCCTTGGCTTGTCGATATAGTGAGACTGGGTACAGGGGATGAGAGGGTGACCAAGAGGGCAGGGATTGAATGTTAGTGTTAAAAGCAACATCCCAACTGGCCCCAAAGCAGTGCAGTCCACCAAAACCTAGCTTAATACCCACATTATCAAAATGCTTAAATGGCTAGCAAACTCGACTGACTTAAACCCAATAGAGAATCTGAAGGCTGCAATCAAAGCAATCTGAGCTTTCATAAAACCTTATCAGTGTATTGAGTGCATATAATACAGATACTACTATACAACTTTATAGTAAGCCAACATTTCTGTATTGAAAATCATTTTTAGATTGGCCTTACAGAATATTTTTATTTTGTTAAATATCTAATTGGGTGTTTCATAAGCTGTAAGATATAATCATCAACAATTAAAGAAATAAACATATGGAATTATAGAATATTAAAATAAATACATTTCACTTTTTAAAGCTATAACCAATAACCATAGCCAAATAAATTCTCAACTGGTTTACACAATTAGCTTGGCCCCTGCCAGAAGAGTTCCATATGCTTAGCCTCTGCAGCTTCCAGTGCACTATGAGAAAGAAAGGGCAGTAACTGTTTTAGCAGAACACTACAATCCGTGTTTAATGCTTGTTCCATCCATGCTGCAATCTCTGTATAATGCATGCTAGTGTGGTTTAGTTTTGCTAGCCTTTAGCTAACAGCAGAAAAACCTCTTCTGCCTATTGCTTTAATTCATGACCAATTCAATTTAATTCAACACATCCATATAAGTTTTGTTTTGTAAACGACTCATGTCCTTTGTTATTTATTTTGGGATTGTAGAATTGGAATTTTTTATTTTTTTTTTTTAGTTATTTTTTTCGTGGGTCACCTTGGCTTGGTGTAATTTTTTTTTTTTTTCTATTCAGGAACCGCAAGATGGGCCACTCGCTGAACATCCAAGCAGTGGTTGGCCCGGACATGCGATTCCTCAGTGTCCTTGCAGGGTATCCAGGCTCGTCCCATGATGCGTATATATTGAGGAGCTCCGTCTTATTTCGTCAGTTTCAGTCTGGAGAATTATCTGCTGGATGGCTCCTGGGTAAGTTTGGTCAAATTCCATCATTCCCTTTTCACTGTATGGCTAAAATATAGTTGATGACCATGTCTTAACCTATGGCTGTTTTTATCCCTTGATGACATGTTAAAGAATAATGTTGGTTAGAATGTGTAATTTATGTTAGTATTTTGTTATACTTTCAGGGGATTCTGGATATCCACTCATGCCCTGGCTCCTGACGCCGATCGGGCGCACCGGAAGACCCGGGCCATAGTGGAGAGGGCCTTCGGACTGCTGAAGTCCCGATTCTGTTGTTTGGACCATACAGGGGGGGCACTGCAGTATGACCCCAACAAGGTTATCCAAATAATCTTAGCATGCTGCATGCTGCATAATTTTGCCCTGATGCAGCGTGTCCCCCGTTACGTGGATATGCCCCCCTCTCCACCCAGGCAGGAGGCAGATGAGATATATGATGGCACCCCGAGTGCCTCTGGGCAATCTGTCCGTGCCCATGTTATTGATTCTTATTTTTCTTAAGATTGGTTTAGTTTGTTTATGTTTTTGTCTGTTTGTTATATTTGTTGCCTATGTAAAGGCTTTTTTTTGGTTTAAGAATGTTGTAATGCCTTAATTACAAAACATTTTACACCTGATGTGAGCGTAATGCAGTTTATTTTCTCATGTTTGTCATTACAAACCTTCATTAATGTAAAAACAACACAAACATGAACGCATCAACTTAGGCAATAACAGCTAAAGTCAAATTCCATGCATTTTCTGGAAATATGACAAATTTTGGGTGAAGGGCACTCGCAGACTCCATGGACATACATTTTAAAACATAAGTATAAATTGGCCCAGACTACTGGCTCCTAGCAATTGGCCACATCCAGGAGTTCTAAGGTAACTGACTCCCGGCCCAAGTTTACCCGCCCATTAACATGAAGATCCATAGGGAGCTCGACTTTCAAGGGGAATAGTCGGCCAGGGATACATAGGGCCACATACACACCCTCTCCTGCTTGTAATTTTGCCAGCCTATGACAGCCAGACCCCTTGCCAGTCCAGTCCAATCCTTTCCATGGCCAAATGTGGATTTTATCCAGCCAAGAATGTCCCCCAATATTGCCAACAAACAGGATGAGGCAGGCAGCATTTCCTTAGGCCCAAGCCTGCAGTGTGGGAGCTTGAGCGGCAGCTTCACTGAGGCTTAAGCTCAGTCATTGGCTAGTGGGGTATGTGAGCACTCTAATGAGCTATATGGGCGAATTCCAAAACAAACCAGCAAATCCATAAACAAACCAATCTTGGTTGCGCTCACCACACAGGTAAATAGAGTTGGGATGTAGAGGAAAGATGTGTAGCAGATCCAGGTCAAATTATTAATATTGATGTTGCCCTTAAAAAGGTTGTGGTGGGCCTTGGAGGTGGCCCAACACCTGGGCATGTGTGGCATTCATAATCTGCCACTGCTTCAGCATCTGTTTGTTGCTAGTTCTAAATTCATCTAGCATGGCAGTGAAGTTAGTATTTAAGTTGGCCATTTGTTCTGCAATCTGTCTGTTTAAGGTGGTCATTTGTTCTGCCATCTGGCTGTTGCTCGTCCTAAATTCAGTTAGCATGGTGGTGAATGTAGTATTTAAGTTCTCGATTTGTGCAGTAATCTGCTCTGTTGTTCTTTGAGTCACCTGCCTAAAGTAACGGCTGTCATGGCGCCATGCTGACTCCAGGATCGGCACTCACCTCCCCTGGGAAACTGGTTGACGTTGTTGACTGCGTCTTCCAATTCCCAGAGTTTAGGCGCCTGCAGATGCTGGATGTCTAGGGCGAGCAACAGTACCAGATGTACTAGGCAAAACCTCTGCAGCAGAGCTACCACTGGGAACTGTAGGCTCAGTCTCAGCCTGCTGCCCACGATGGACTGGCAGCATGCGTCCAGCTTCACTCTGCTGCAGAGGATTTGGTGCAGTAGGATGCTGGGGCAGTGGCAGATTAGGTTCCAGGGGGGTAATTTGCGAAGGTCTAATCCGGCTGGCATCCTCCTCCTCCATATCCTGGATTACATCCATTAGTGGGGGAGTCTCTTGGGACATGTGAAAAAGTGTGTCAGATTGTTGGCTAAATATGTTTGGGAGCAATTAGTCATGTGCATTCACATGCATCACCAGTTTAGCAAAGTACACTTACTCTATATATCTGGTCCTGTGTCCTAGGCAGCAGGGAAGTAGACAGCGTCCTAAAAATGGAGGAGGCTTCCACACTTCCAGAGACAGGATGCTGTGCTGTGGTAAAAAGTAAAAGGCACGTAAACACACAAACATCCCTTGATGAGGCTGATGAGTACATATGCTTTAGAACACATGTGGGCAAGCAGGAATTACAACTCCCACAACAGTTAAAGTGGAACTTCCCAATGTATCTGAGTCTGAATCTTATATGTATGACTGATCCTGTACCTACAGATTGGTCACCTTAAAGTATAAAAACACGCATGTACTGCATGTTAGGAGGCTTTACACATACAAAATTGGGCCTTAGGGGCCAACAGTCAGCTTGCAAATAGCATTTGGCTTCTGAGTATGCTGCTGTGCATTCTTGCAATGTTGACCTTTCCCTGACTCCAGCTCAAGTTTGTCTGACCAAAGAACAGCTAGAACCCCAGTGGTAGAAAGAGTAAGTAAGTGTTGTCAATTTTTGACTATAATCACATCACATGCAGTGCTTTGGTAAGATAAATTGTTTTTGATTTTCCAGAACTAATGTTAAAGGTTGTGTACCAACTGAAAACCTTTCTAAGGACCATTAACTACTGCACCTTGGGAGAGTGTCCATCATTAATAAACCCATTCCTCAGCCATTAAATACCCGCCTACAACAGTAATCTCCCCTCAAAGCCACTCCCTAGGGGCCTGTGTTCATATCTGCCTGTGAGCCTCATTTCCAAAGTTTACAATATCTAACATTAAACAATCATTACTAACCTGCAGAAATGTCCTGGCTGTCCATGTCGTGTCTGCCAGAGAGGCCCTGAAATGCTACGGGTTGTATCAAAGCCAGGACCATTTCTTCAGCTCTGGTGTATTGTAATTTTGTGGGGAAGCCTCCGCCTGTTTGCAAGCTGAAAATAAGAGTATAAACATTATTTGACATTGTGGTCAATACAACAAGCTGCAAAATGCAAACATCAAATATGTACCTGTGATTGCGCCGTTTATTTTGCTTCTTCCTTACGGCATATTTTAGGTCAGATATGTTTCTCTGGATCTGCTTCACATCTTTCCTCTCGTCCCCCGCTGCATTCACCTGTCTGGTGAGCTCTTCCCAGATTAGTTTTTTTCGCACTTTGCTGGTTGCTTTGGAAATGCACCCATATAGCTCATCAAAATGCAGTGTAAGGCCACTTGCCAAAGCTAGGGTTTGTGCCTCACCAAACCGGCCTCTCAAGTAGCCCCGCCGCAAGGTTCGGCCTAATGGTTGTTCTTCTGGCTCTTATCTTGTTGGTGGCAATTCAGGGGACATTCTTGGCTGGGTGTGTGGTGAAGGATAGGCCGTCACCTCGCTGGAAAAAGATTGGACCGGGCTGGCATTAGGACTGGGGTCATTGGCTGGGTGGCCACAGAACTTGCAGCCGTGGATATTGCATAGGTCTCGCTTGTTTCCATGTGTGCTGGTGGCAAATGTGGCCGAGCAGGAGAGGGTGTGCTTGGGGGGCTCGGGCTTCGCGTCCTCTGCTTCTTTTTCCCCTTTGAACTTGTGCTCCCTTTCTCTTTGGATGTGGTAGGGCGGGGAGCAGGAGAGGGTGTGCTTGGGGGGCTCGGGCTTCTCGCCCTTTGCTTCCTTTTCCCCTTGGATGTTGTGCTCCCTTTCTCTTTGGATGTGGTAGGGCGGGGAGCAGGAGAGGGTGTGCTTGGGGGGCTCGGGCTTCTCGCCCTTTGCTTACATTTCCCCTTGGAGGTCGTGCTCCCTTGCACTTTGGATGTGGTTGTGCTGGGAGCCTTCTTCTTGGAGAAAGGTTCTAAACTTTTCTGGGTGCTTGAAGTTTTTGATGGGCCTGGAGTTGTGGCCAATGTAGCCTTGTGGGGGCCACTTTTGCTCCGCGTTTCAGGCACCTTTTGAAGTCGATTTGTGCGACCGAATGCTCGGTCTGGAGGATAATGTTTCCTCATGCCGCTCTGGCCTTTTGGTCTTGGCCTCCTTGGCTGCTGGTTTCTTTGCGCTATTTTTTTGGGTGCCATGATGACTATCAGAAAGAGAATGAGCTGTGTGTCCATTACCCTTTAAATACAAATGACTGGGTATGACGCTTACATGTTCGCGTACACGTGCGTCTGGCCGTGCGTCCGGTCGTGCGGATCCCGGGAAACCGCTGGGGCACTACCTATTTGCTGCGGACAAGAAGAAAGATGGCGCCCACGATCTTCACCCGCCAACAACAAGATCTCATTATGCTTGTAAGTGTATTGTAAGGACATTGATTTGACATCTAAATGCATGCATATTTAGGAAGCGCAGGAAGAAACACCAAGGTGGTGGATCAGGCGCGCAGTCCGGCCAGTGCGGCATGAATCTGCCCCACCAAGTGAAGGTGGTGGATCTCCAGGGCAAACTTCCTACCCCTCCTCTGTAGCTGCGTCAGACCAGCCCCTGGACCAATCAACAGAGGAGGGGCCTCACCACATGGGCAGGCAGTTGTACAAAACGACTCAGGCATTACCCTACGGTATGTGACTCTGAATGTAACCCCACACACATACATGCTATTTAAACAAAATATGTAGCGGGTGAAAGATCTGGAGCTAAGAGTGCAGCAGATCAAGCCCAGGAGGAACATGGAGAAGGTGGGTGATGTCATACACACATTCTAAGTGTCATTTGGCTACTGTTGAATCAGACATTAGAAGTGAGCCTATTTTAAATGTCTCTACAGCCTCACATTGCCAGCAGTGGCAGGCCCCAGGGTGGTCCCTGAAGAAACATTTTTTTGAAAAAGTGATTTAAACTCCGTGCCAAACAGAAGTTAGTGCGCACATGTGCGAACCAACTCACTTGCATCTACAAGGATAGGTAAAGGCTAGAAATGTGTTGGGGAATGTCATTTAGTCAACTATTCTAATTGTGAATTATATTTGTATGCTGTTTGATCTAACAAATATTTTGATTTTTGTGTTTTTTAGACTATGCTGGAGCGCAGGTACGACTACCTGTCCAACGCCTTTGAGAAGAGGAATCTGGCCCTGGAGATCGGGGCCAGGATTCACCAGGACACGGACACCACCTTCACTTATACGCAGATCATGCAGCACTGGTCGGACCTGAAGCGACTGCACCTGCCCCGGGTGCGGCGATTTTTTGCGACCCATTTCCCAAGTAAGTACATACCGATTGCATGCTAGATGTAACAAACACAGAAGGTAGGCCTTTAATTAGAAATACTTTTCTTTTTAGTGTCTGAAATGGAGTACCGCATAAGACCCACCCGGAGGCGCGCAGTCCGGCCAGTGCGGCATGAATCTGCCCCACCAAGTGAAGGTGGTGGATCTCCAGGGCAAACTTCCTACCCCTCCTCTGTAGCTGCGTCAGACCAGCCCCTGGACCAATCAACAGAGGAGGGGCCTCACCACATGGGCAGGCAGTTGTACAAAACGACTCAGGCATTACCCTACGGTATGTGACTCTGAATGTAACCCCACACACATACATGCTATTTAAACAAAATATGTAGCGGGTGAAAGATCTGGAGCTAAGAGTGCAGCAGATCAAGCCCAGGAGGAACATGGAGAAGGTGGGTGATGTCATACACACATTCTAAGTGTCATTTGGCTACTGTTGAATCAGACATTAGAAGTGAGCCTATTTTAAATGTCTCTACAGCCTCACATTGCCAGCAGTGGCAGGCCCCAGGGTGGTCCCTGAAGCTCCAATATTTGGAGTATGTGGAAAATTACATCATCACCAATCAACCTAAATCCATTGGCAATGTCATTAGCATAATGACATATGGCCTCTTCCTTTAATACATTCCTTAGCATTAATGACATATGGCCTCTTCCTTTAATACATTCCTTAGCATAATGGCATATGGCCTCTTCCTTTAATAAATTCCTTAGCATAATGACATATGGCCTCATGATTTAGATTAAAACATAATAATCTTTCCATCCACAGCTGTAAAACATGTATTTGCACAATAATTTTAATAATTTAAAAAATTTTAATCTTCCCTTTTTTTCATAGATACCGCACAGGCGAGATTAGCCCAACTCACTGCGACTGTGTTTTGGCTGGTGGCCGATATACAGGAGCTCAGAGCTTCGATGGGGACCACAGATGAAGATTAATTATCTGGGGCCTGCCATGGCTTTGTATATAGTTTGTATATAGTTTCTTAAATTTAATTTTTTTTACTATTTAAAAAAATTTTTTTAAAAAACTTTTACATTTTTTCTAAAAAAAAAAAAAAGTTTATAAATAAATACATAATTACACAACCAAAAAAAAAGGCCAAACAATTTGGCAGTTAATAATAAAAACAAAAAACAATTTAACTTGTTTCTGTGTCATTTTATGTAAAATTCATTAAGGGTTGGTTACAGGAAAACGTAGGCAGAACTCAAAATAAAAGATCGCAAAGTGAAGAAGAATGAAACCGCAAAGGAATTGAGGTAAGCATTAGGTGCGCAAAGGGAAGAATATAGAAACTGCTATGGAATTGAGGTAAGCATTAAGGGCGCAAAGGGAAGAAGAATGAAACCGCGATGGAATTGAAGTAAGCATTAGGGCGCAAAGGGAAGAATATAGAAACTGCGATGGAATTGAGGTAAGCATTAAGGGCGCAAAGGGAAGAAGAATGAAACCGCAATGGAATTGAGGTAAGCATTAAGGGTGCAAAGGGAAGAATCTAGAAACCATGATGGAATTGAGGTAAGCATTAAAGCGGTCCTTTACTCTGAATAAGAGTTTATCTTATATGTTTCCCACACCCTGTACATACAGATTGCTCACATTAAAAATCATCCTACCTGCACCTACTGCATGTTATGAGCCTTTAAACATCCAACATGGCGGCTCATGGAACATCAGGCAGCCTGCAAACAGGAAGTGCCTTCTGACTGTGCTGCTATGCATTCTGGGATTTCTGACCTTTCCTGACCCCAGCTACGCTCTGTCTGAGCAAAGCCCAGCTGTAACCTACCCTCCTGTACTTTATCCCACTCTCCTCTCCTCTCCTCAGTAAGTGTGATGCTTCTGAATCAAAATGGCAGCGCCTGTATCCTAAAGTCCTGAACAGAGTTGCAGCCCAATGGGGGAAAGAATAATAAGTGACTAAAAACTTAAAATACATTAATTTTAGATGCTGGGGAATCGCTTTTTAAGGGTTTGGGCTTTTCAATAAATTATGGTGAAGGTCCGGTTTAAGGGCGCAAAGGGAAGACGAATGAAACCGCGATGGAATTGAGGTAAGCATTAAGGGCGCAAAGGGAAGAAGAATGAAACTGCGATGAAATTGAGGTAAGCATTAAGGGCGCAAAGGGAAGAATATAGAAACTGCGATGGAATTGAGGTAAGCATTAAGGGCGCAAAGGGAAGAATATAGAAATCGCGATGGAATTGAGGTAAGCATTAAGGGCGCAAAGGGAAGAATATAGAAACTGCGATGGAACTGAGTTAAGCATTGTAGCAGAAGTGAGTGATAAAAAAATTGAGACGAGCACATGAATGAGTTAATTTTGTTGTGCGCATGCGTAAGGTCGGAAAGATTTCCGTCTGGACGTTTATTTATAGAAAAAAGGAATTCAGAATCTAACGGGAAACGCAAATCATTCGGCGACTTTGGAAAAGCAAAAAAATGGAAGCCTACGCTGTTTCCTAAGTAACGTAAACGAAAAATGAAAGCTGAAAAATGACAGCGTACGTATCGATGAACACTTTACAGAAGGCTTCCGATGCATGCTTAGAATCACTCGTACACTTATACGCAAGCGGAACCAAAACGAAAAAAAAAACAGATTGACACAAAGACAAAATTAATTTGATGTCTCTCTGAATCAACCCTAATATGTTGACAAATAACTCTCTTCTACAATGTATTCTCAGGTACAACCGCAGCGTTTGTCGTAAAGCTTTAGTTGGCCTTCTCAGTCTTAAACTGTATAGCCTGCACAATAAGCCCTAGAGGGCAGCTGTCTTCTGTTCAAGGTTATAGCTTCTTGTCCCAGGCAGAGCCCTGGTCCGCAAGGACACTAAACAAACCTACTTACCCCCTTTCACCATCAGTAAGCCCTGCATTGAGAGATACTCAACCTAATCTTTGCATAGCCCTATGGGGATGGACGGGAGACTTATTACCGTATTTTTCGCCCTATAAGACGCACTTATTTCCCCCCAGTGGGGGGGGGGGGGGGGAAATGTCAGTGAGGCTTATCCGACGAATGCTGGAAAAAAATAAATAAAAATGAAAAAGTTAACTCACCTCTCCATCACTCGCGCTGTCCCGGAGGCGGCGGAGGCAGCGGGGCCAGCACACACACCACTATACCAAGGCCGGGTGTTCACTGTGTGTCGGCGCCGCAGGGAGCGAGGAAGCATTGGAGGCAGCTGTATCTGCCGCCTCCTCCGTGGTTCCTGTACGTGCAGGCGCTGCGGAGGAGGCGGCAGCTGCCTCCTCTCTGACACACGGCCTTATGCAGCAGTGGGCGTGGCCGACGCTCGAGCGTCGGCCATGCCCACCACTGTATAGTCCGGGTGTCTCTATCTGCTGGGGCTGTGGAGAAGTGGCAGGGACAGTGCGAGCGGCGATACCTTTGCCGCTCGCACTGTCCCTGTCACTTCTTCACAGCCCCAGCAGACAGAGACACCCGGACTATACAGCGGTGGGCGTGGCCGATGCTCGAGCGTCGGCCACGCCCACCGCTGTGTGTGTGTCTGTGTGTGAGGACGGCGGGGACAGGATTTAAAGGTGAGTTTTTTTAACTATTGCCTATAAGGGGAATGGAAGGGGGGTGCCACACTACCTAAATGGGGACTGGAAGGTGGTGAAGCCACACTACCTATAGGGGAATGCCACACTGCCTATATGGCAATGGGATGGGGGATGCCACACTGCCTATAGGGGAATGCCACACTGCCTATATGGCAATGGGAGGGGGGAATGCCACACTGCCTATATGGCAATGGGAGGGGGGAATGCCACACTGCCTATATGGCAATGGGAGGGGGGAATGACGCACTGCCTATATGGAAAGGGGGGGGATGCCGCACTGCCTATATGGGGAATGGGATGGGGGGTATTGCCACACTGCCTATATGGGGAATAGGATGGGGGGAATGCCACACTGCCCATATGGGAATGGGAGGGGGGAATGACGCACTGCCTATACGGGAATTGGGGGATGCCACACTGCCTTTATGGGATTGGGTAGGGATGCCACACTACCTATATGGGAATGGGTAGGGATGCCACACTGCCTATATGGGAATGGGTTGGGATGCTACACTGCCTATATGGGAATGGGTAGGGGTGCCACACTGCCTATATGGGAATGGGAGGGGGGATGCCACATTGACTATATGAGGAATGGGAGGGGGGAATGCCACACTGCCTACAGGGAGTGGGAGGGGGGAATGCCACACTGCCTATGGGGATGGGGAACGCCATACTGTCTGTAATTGGGTGTTTTAGCACAACATTTGGCTTAGAATATTTTTTTTCTAGTTTTCCTTCCCCAAATCCTATGTGCGTCTTATGGGCAGGTGCGTCCTATAGGGTGAACAATACGGTATTTATTGTTTTATTAGCTTTGTTAAAGTTTTATTAGTTTGTTAATGTGTTATTAGTTTGTTAAAGTTTGATTTGGCAAAACCCAAATTTCTTGGAGATATTCAGTGACTCGCATGATTCGAACTCTCAAAAAGTTCACTCATCTCTAGTTATGGTCCTTACTTGCTCACTCTTTATTTGTCATAGTGTGGCCAAAGATGGTTTAGGAACAATTTAAGGCAATATCAAGCATTGTCAAAAATGAGGCCATAGCCTTAAAATGATAAAGCAGCCATTGCTCTGAGAATGACAATATTCACCGTTCCACTGTATGCATCTCACAAAACACTCAAATGAATTGGCTGCCTAAACAAGCCCTAAGAATTATCTTCTGATGGAAACTTGTGCAAAGGATGCAGCAGTGATAGTGCTAAGTAAACATTTTGCTCTATAGATTGCCTGGCTTCTCTTCCTCTGCATTGATCTTGTTTTATAGTATGATTACATTTGTATGGGAGAGAACCAATTAGTTTTGTTTTACACTTATTGAATGCACTTTATTGTCAGACAAATTAACTCTCCGCAGTTAGCATGATTTACAAAGCAGTGGAAGACTTTACGACCTGCGAACAAAAAGGTTTCGGAAAAAGTAAATCATTCTTTTTTTAGGAATTTGAGCAATCCCAAAGTACGTATATAACATATGATTATTGTGTTTCACTGACAATGTCTGTCCTGGAAAGAAATGTAACTCTGCCATGAGATTTTGAATAAAGATTATGTCATATTTTCTTATCTCTGTGATTAGCCTGTCTTATACGGCCATGTTAAAAAAAATGAGGTACAGGATGTAGGACCTATTATTTATTTTTGCAGTGCAGATTTTTGTGTTACTGGGTGTTTTAGAATATTCTGATTTGACAGCACCAGAAACTGGATCCCATTCAAAACTATGGCAGGTGTGTCTCCAAATGGCTCCAAATTTTAAAGGGTGACCACCAATCATTGAAAGAACATTTATTAATATTACTGTAACAAAATATCTGTGTATTATTCTACAGATCCCCCTAACAAAATATTGTAACCGGACCTTCAGCAAAATGAAAAGTCCCCGACCCTTAAAAAATTATTCCCCAGCATCTAAACAGGAGGCTTCACAGACTGAGCAGCACTGGGGTCAGGAAAAGGACGCAAACCCAGATTGCAGAGCAGCACAGTCATAAGACACTTCCTTTCTGCAGGCAGCCTGAGACTTCATAGCCCCCATTTTGGATGTTTTAAGACTCAGAAAACGCACTATTGTAGGTGCAGGTAGGATGACTTTTGATGTGGGAAATCTGTATGTACAGGTTGGGGGGAACAGTAAAGATAGCCACTTATTCATGGTGAAAGTTTGATTTAAACCAGATTAACAGCCTGGCACAGTTGGAAAAGAAAGGTAGCGGCCATTTTGGAGCTTCCTCTCCCAACTGATGTACAGTAACAGGAAACCCAGAAGCACTTCCTGTTTGCAGTTGGCCTGCAAGTCCATGAGCTGCCATCTTGCTTTTAAAATTGACCCCAGCAGGAGTTAGAAAAAGGTAGGGGAATTTTTATGTGCAGCAATCTAAATTGCCCTGGGGAGGGATGTATATGGGCACTGTTGTTTGTGTTGGTCTAGCTTAAGTCATTTTTGACTGTTGGTCCACTTTAAAGGGTAATTCCACTTGCTTTGGCATTTAAAAAAATGGCCATTATTGTGTGCCAAAATTATGTCCTCAAGGTGCTGAGCTTATCCGTTTTACCTTTTCTATTTGTGTTTCTCTCTCTGTTTTAATAAGAAACAGTTTTTGGTGGACAAAGCAGAGATTTCCTGACTCTGGTTGTGACCTAGCGCGGGCATAGTCCTGACCACCTTCCTGCGACTGTAGAAGAATAGGTGGTGGTCTTTTTTGGCTGGTCAGTGCTAAACTGTTGTTATATTATGATTGTATTCTGATGTGGGTTGCATGGATGGATGCTCATTGAGCAGGCACGAGGTATATAGCACTTAATAGAGCAATAGAGTACTGGTTTGCACATGGCACTTTGCACTTTATAATCACTGGATAATTAATTTCTGAGCAACAGCATTGATATAATTGCGCTTTCACTGTAGCACTTTACTTCTATCTGTACGCGCTGTACGGGAAGCCACATTTAAGAAAGCAAATCTGGTGAGCAACTCTAACAGCACCATGTAGCGTCACATGTATTACTAGAGGCAGCTCAGCGTATAGCGCAGGTGCTCTAGTAGCGCCGTGTAGTACCTGTCACTCTCAGTGCTCTCCCATACAAGTGTTGGTCCACTTTAACCCATTGTGAACTTGTAAGGAGTCCATGAAACCCCTATACCTGTTCACAAGGCTCGGGGGCTGTTAAGTCACCTGCGGCTAGCGGGTGACTTGCCATTAACCCCGGCCCCCCTATTACCTGCCTCCCCGAAGCCCAGGGGGGGCAGAAGGGCCCGGGCTGATTTAGGCGGTGCGGGCTTGTACTTGGCAGGGCGGGGGGCCACCAAAGCTGGCCCCTGCGCCCTGTTCTACAAGCCCTGCATAGCTGATCCCCGGGCTGGTTATGCTGGGTAGGGGGGACCCCATGTCATTTTTATGGGAATTTTTAAGGGTTTTTAACCCTTAAAATTAAAAAAAAATGGGGATTACCCCCCCCCCCCCGCCTTGGAAGGGAAACCCCACGCCAATGTTTTTATTGACTTAACCCATTATAGTGTGGATTGTAATTGTATTTTATTTTTACATTTTTTTGGGGGGTCTTCTGAACAGTAACGGGGGCTACCGATACATATGTGGTACTGTTGTAATCAGGAGAAATGGGGCTTTCACATGCAATATGGTTTTCTTTAATAAAACAAATGTTTTATTTGAAATAAAGAAGACAATTTTCTAAAGAATATTTTTTTTATTTTGTTTTGTTTATTTTTCTCAAAAATATTTAAAAAAAACTGTAAAAAAATTACAAACAAGACATTTCATGATAAAGCCTAAACTCTGCCGCAAAAATAAAATATATGATTTTCCTGGAAATTCCTGCAAAAATCACAGTTAAGCATAGCGCAAAATCGTGAAAAATGACCTATCAAGAGAGGGTGACAAAGCCTCAAGTAGGCTGGCAGTTAAAAGGGTTAGTAGTACCTATGCATGCTGGGTATTGTTCTGTTCGGGGGATTTTGCGCTTTCAGATTTAGCTTGTTTTTTCTTGTTTGCATATTGATATTTTAGGAAAACTCATTTTTTATTCTGCTTTATTATACATTTTTTAAGGAAACCCTGTGCGACCAAAGAATTCTTTGAGGGATTACTTCCAGAAAGATGGGCCCACTACAACATGCTGGGTATGCTTAGAAAGCTTATCATGTGTACTTTCGGGAAATGTATGGTTTGTGGCGGGTATTCCAAATGTAAAGGGTTGTTTTGGTAGAAAAAGCGCAAGGTGCCACTTTGTCTGCAGAGCTGAAATTTTCAAGCAAAATTACCGTTGTGCAAAGCTTTACTTTGGGGCATTTGGCAACTCTTCCCTTGACAGTAGCAATGCATGTTGGGTATCGTTCGGTTCGGGGGATGTTGCTTTTTTAGATTAACTTGTTTTTTCTTGTTTGTATATAGTTTTCTTTAGAAAAATGTGGCTTTGATTCTGCTTTTTTATCCTTTTTTTAGGGGAGCTCTGTGTAACCAAAGAATACATTGAGGGAGAACTTCCAGAAAACTGTGGCAACATCAACAAGCCTGGTATGCCTAAAAAGCTTGAGGTGTGTATTTCAAGAGAATATATAGTTTGTTGGGGGTATTTCAAATGTAAAGGGTTGTTTTTATTGAAAAACTGCAAGGTGCATATAGAGCATAGCATAGCTGTATTTGATCTGAAAATCTCTTGAAGCGCTGTATCAGTTTGGGGGAGTCTCCTGGGCAGGAAAGGGCATCTACCAATACATATGTGGTACCGTTGTAACTGGGATTTCACACGCAATAAGATTTTATTGACAAACTTACATTTTTTATTACAAAAAAACACTACAAATTGTAAAAAATAGTTTTTTTTATTTTTTTTGCACATATCTCACCCCAAAATATTAAGAATACACAAACAAGACATTTCATGTTAAATCCCAGACTCTGCTGAAAAAAACAATATATAATTTTCCTGGTAAATCCCTGGAAATCCCTTCAAAAATCACAGTTGAACATGCATAGTGCAAAATAGTGAAAAATGGTCTGGCAACAAAGCGTAACAAAAACTCCAGGTAGGCTGGAGGTTAAAGGGTTAAAGGCAGTGAGGGGCATCCCACAGTGTCCGTGACATCCCAATTACAGGCAGTGTGAGGTATCCCAGATAGAGGCAGGGTGTGTGGCATCTCCATTACAGGAAGTGTTCAGGTCTCCCAAATACCAGCAGTGTGCATGGCATTCCAATTACAGGCAGTGTGCAGGCATCCCAATTGCAGGCAGTGTGCAGGCCTTCCAATTACAGGCAGTGGGCAGCATACCCCCCCAAAAAAAACAAAAAAACTTACATTTGCCAGCAGCCATCTCCCGCCTACAGAAATATAGAGAAACACACATTACTGGTGTCCGCTGCCCTCGCCGCCAGCAGCTGCCTCCACTGGAAGCTGCCACCGCTGCCCTTGCCAATGCTCCCCATGCCTGCCGCTTCAAGTTCCCAGGGTACCAGTTCCAGCTTCCTGGTGGGAGTGGCCTGTGACATGTGTCAGCATTACTGGATGCTGGCACGAGTCACAGGCCACGCCCCACCCGGTTGGTGAGGGCAGGCCAGCGGAGTCAAGGGCAGCGATGGTGAGGGCAGCGGAGTCAATGGACACCTTTTAATGTATATATATGTGTGTGTGTATGTCAGCAGAAGATGGCTGCTTGCGGCGTGGGAGCCAGGGAATGTAAGCTTTTTTGTTGTTTTTTTTTTACATTCACACTGACACCCCCCACTCCACACCCACACATACACTTTTGGGGAAAAAATTGTGTCTCTTATAGGGCAAAAATACGATACTTGCATTCCATTTTGACGGTTGATCATGAGGGCAGCGGTTACACAGGAGTGCACTCCTCTTAATCTGCTCTGGCTCAATCTTTTCTGTTCCTCTCCCTGTTACAGGCACAGTACGGCTTCACATTTTTTTTTCTCACTAATACAAAACCTGATTTTTTGCTGTATAATTTTACGAGGATTAGCAGAGTAATCTCTTTTATGAAATCATGCTTACATATAAAATTAAAATAGCATTAACATACTTTATAACTTGCCCAGATTTTTGTGGCTAGTAATTTGGAAGTTTAAATATTACAGGAAAAGTTAATTTTCTCTACAATAAATTCATCTGGTGATTAAGCAGGGTGGGTTATTAAGCAGTTTTTTTTTTTTTAACAAAGTGAACAAACATATCCTGGTACATTACATGAGAAGGGGGCTACACCTCCCTGCTTTACCTCCTCATCAAAAAGGGACCTAAGTGTCACTCATACAGTAACATTTTCTCATCTTTGCCATTCCGGCACCACCAGTAGCAATGCGTGGGTTAATCTCTGCTGTGTCCTTCCAATATACCCCCTTTTCCCTCTACCCCCTGGGTCATCTACCCACCCTGGCCACAGTCTACCTTCCCCATTGCTGTTGGGGGCGGCCCAAGCTAGGTGGCCAGGCTCCCACGTGAAAGCATTTTTACTACTTTGGCCAGCAGCCATGCTGGTCAGAACTCATTCAGAGCTTGGCTGCCAGCATTCGGCGGTGGTCTTGTCGCAGGGGGGGTGTGGCTTCTGACCATGTGGTCTGCCTATTGGTAAACAGGTGAGGGGGGTGGGCCGGCCACACGTGCAGCGCTGGCAAGGGGATGTGGCTTCGACCTGATCGGGCCTAACAGTAGAGGATGGGGGGAGGGGGCGGGTCTGGCTTGGCACACCCTTATCCCTAGTTCAGATAGTGAGAGACCCGGCAGATAGGAGGTGGGACCAGCTGTCCAGGCAGGCATGGTCAGGAGGAAGCAGCAGAAGAGGTGTTTTCAACATGGAGGTTCGCGTTCCTCGGCACTTCGCTTGAACTCCTTCGCTGTGGAGTCCTTCAGATACATTGTGTCGGCTATGGACGACATGGTGTGTCTCGTGTCTAGGGGGCTGGCCTTGCTGAACACCCTGTGACGCACAGTCTGGCTGAAACAGTGGTCGGCCGACACTTCCAAGAAGACGCTTACTGCCCTACCCTTTTCAGGGACCATCTTTTCTGCAAGCCTTTGGATGACCTGGCCCGAAGGCCAGGGGTGGGAAGTTGACTAGGCTTACACAGAAACAGCAACTGAAGATCTTGTTTCAGGTCGCAGAATTTTCATCCCTTCTAGAAGTTCGGAGGTTTGACAGACTCCAGACACCCAATTTTTCAGGTAAGCATAAGCCACAGGGGAAAACTAGCCCCCATGGGCCATCCGGTCCAAGCCCCCAGCCAACTTCTGCACCACGCGCTGGTGTGGAGAGAATGGCTTCTGCACTATGCGCCTGTGTGGGGGGAATGAATATCTGATGCTTGGGTCGGGGAAGTTGTTTCTTTTGGATACAAGATCGAGTTCTGGACCCAGGTTTGTGGCATCCAAGCCTTCCTGGGAAGGGCGGCGACTTGTGACCGTGCGATAGATCTCTTGCTGGGCCGGGGAGTTGTAGTACCTGTGTCCCCTACTCAATACTATTCATCATCCCCATGAAGAACGGGTCCGTTCAGTTGATCCTGGAATTCCAGCATCTGAACAGTTAGGGTGTGGAAGTTCCACATGGAATCTCTAAGGTCAGCCATGACCTCGCTGGAACAGGGGGATTTTCTGGCCACGGGGGACATAAACGGCGCTTATCTGCATGTCCCGACCTTCCCTGGTCACCAACAATACCTCCAACATTTCCAATTTATGGCACTGCCCCGTGAGTGTTCAAGAAGGTCTTGCCAGTGCTGATGGCACTCCTGCAAAGGCAAGGTGTGCAAATCACCCCATACCTGGATGACTTGCTCATCCGAGCCCCGTCTCTGGCAGTTGAAGGTGGCTTTTCTTGTGGCGGGTTTTGGCGGGTTCCAGTGGGTTTCGGGGCTGGCAGCGCTTTCGATCAGATCACCCTCTTTGGTGCTGCATGATGACAAATCAGTGTTTCATGTGAAGCATGATTTTTTTGCCCAAGGTTGTGTCTCTCGTTCGTCTTAATCAGGAGATAGTGCCCACTCCTGCATTCCCTCAATGGGGTCAGGGTATTACTTGGCCACTATTCTAGAGGTGAGTAAGAATGATGTTGTGTTCGTAATCCCAGAAGGACCAAGGAGGGGCCTGGTGGCTGCCAGGTCCACATTTAGCAGATGGATCAGGCAGGTGGTCACACAAGCCTACACGTGCAAGGACAAGGAGGTGGCCTTCTGGGTCACCCCTCACTCCATCAGGACGATTGCCTCGTCTTGAGCTTACCAACACCAGGCGTCAGTGGAACATGTCTGCAAGTCGCTGATGCAGCTCTAGGGTGTAAGGTGTTGCAGACAGTGGCGAATCCCTCTCTGGTGGTCTAAGCTTGAGGTGGCAGTGCCATCATTCTTGGTTATGTTGATGCAGTTGGCTGTTAGCTGTTCTTGCCACCCTTTTTGAGGGTACCGCTTGTGACGTGCCACGCGTTGCTACTGGTGGTGCCCCAGAATGGAAGAGATGAGAAAAGGAAATTTTGGTAGTGACCGGTAAATTTCCTTTCTCGTCCTCTTCCATTCCGGGGCACTACAACCGCCCTACTGTTGTGTTATGATGGTGGTGGTTGATGCCTTCTACGTGGTTTTAGTTACATGGTTTTACTTTTTTTTTTCTAGTTGTGCCCATTATGCACAGGTTAGCATTTCTCATTTTTTCTGCTTTTTAATTAACTGAGGAGATTCTGCCACAGCCTGCCCTATATAGGCCAGGAGGAGTTAGTTTCTTCTTGAATGGCTGAGGTTAACCCACATGTTGCTACTGGTGGTTCCCCAGAATGTAAGAGGAGGAAGTTTACCAATGAGTACACAAATTTCCCTTTTTCCTATAACAGTCACCTAGGATTACAATGTTTAACTAAATGAGTTACAATTAGATTCCTAAACACTGAAACAGGAAATACAGATGGTTCTTTAATTCCATACATGGTGCCATGTGAGCACAAATTAGATACAAAAAGTAAAGAGGCAACCAAGGCGAGTCCCCCTGAACTCATGGACCCTGCTGTGGTCCCTCCCTCTGCACTCATGGAAGTAAGCATAATCCACCAAGCACCTTGTCAAGGCTCATGCAGTAAACTTTTTTCTGTTTATTTAACTCAAATGGAGAGATGACTAAAGACTAAAACAATAGAGATAAACAATGGTTCCCCTTATTGATGCTAAGTAAGCAAAATATAAATAAGGTGATGGGGAGCAACAGTGAGGTCATGCCCCTGACCTTCTGTGCCCTGGTGCATTTGCACCCCCTGTACCCCTTATAGTTATGTCCCTGCTAACCAGGACCTATCCAGGTGACACCCTGGAATGGCTGCATGGAAAAGTAGTTCTTAAGGCAGAGACATCCCAAGGAGGACATAAGGAAAGGAGTTTAATTCAAATTGGATGCAAGTGAATAAGCATATAGTGTCTGTGTGCTAAACTAAGATATAAAGGTCCCTCCCTACCTCTATATCTTAGTTTAGCACACAGACACTATATGCTTATTCCCTTGCATACAATTTGAATTATACTCCTTTCCTTATATCCTGAGCCCCCTTGCCACAAGACTGCCTTGCATGTATAGCATTCTCAACAATAAATTTCTAACAAGTCACCATAGTCACTGCTAATACAGTCCATTAGAAAGGTGCCTAGGTACACTGGGACCACTAAGGAGCAACTGATTGCGATGACACAGTGGCTGGCACCAGAGCTGGTCCCTAGCCTGTGACAGCAGATGTCTAGGGATCTTGTTGATGGCAGAAGTAGACATAGCAGGGGTTAAAAAAGGTCAGAGAGAGTAGTAAAGGCATAGTCAATTGTGACAAAAGCTGACAATTGGCACTACACTGGGCAAATGTAGCACTGGGTCGGGAACAAGGCATAATCTGGAAGTAAACAGATCTGGTATGAATCGTCCATCTTAAATCAGCTGAGATGCTGATCCAGCTGGTGTCTGCATTGCCTCTCAATGTCAGACACTGAGGACAGATCAGCGCTGAAAGTAACCTTCAGCCCTCTAGGAAGCTGTGCCCGGCAGTTGCGTAAGGCCACCTGTCTTACTGTTCTGAAAGTCTGTCCCTACCAAGACAAGAAAGTTGGGTTACTAAATGGTTTGGGCAATGCTTGTGCCCTATATGCAGCTTTTGATGGTAGTGAAAATTTCAAGAAAAGTAACCCACTGGTTTTATTAAATGTAACCCACTAAGCTTAACACACTCTCTCCCTGAGGGGACTGGCTCCATTGTTAGCAAAAGTAAACCAGTAACTCGAAAGGGAAGCTCAAGGCATTACAAGAAAAAACTTAAGCTGCATGCACAGCAGAGAAAAAAGCTTCTAAATCAAACCTACGAAAGTGCATGGTTGGCAGGTTCCCATATTTGTTACAGTGACGAGAACAAAAGCTAAAACTTTGAGTTTGTCTTCACAGAAATCCTTACCTGCAAACCAGTTAGGCCAAAAATCCTTTTTGCTTTGAACTAGCAAATCCTTAGCTCACTTCAGAAGAATAGAGCATTTGTCAAGATGTATGCTTTAAATAAGGCTTTTCATGTTCTCTGCATAATGCAGTGTGTTTCATTTTCCGCTGCTTGCCTAAGCAGTATGCTCACAACAAAGGGCCTACGTCTGGTTCAAATACTGTCTACATATTATTTCAAATGTTGTTTTGACTTGTTGCTAAAACTTTCCTCAGAGCCCCTTACAGAGCCTGTTCACATGTTTTAGGGAGTTAATTCATTAAAGAACTCTTTGGCTCATGGGAAATACCTGTTTAGACCGTATTAAACACAAATTGTGGAGTATCTTCACCTCAATCAATCACGTTGGCTTTGGAGTGGTGTTCAAAGGTGTTCAAATAAGGTGCAGACCTGTTTTTTTCTTCTGGTACATGTGGAGGATGCAGTGTCACAGAACTTTGGACACTATCAATAAACTTTTGTTTTGAATCATGGCTAGAGATGAGCGAACTTCTTGAAAGTTCGATTCGGGCGATTCGCTGAATTTCCCCAAGAAATTCGGGTTCGCCCGAATCGAACTTTCACGAATCGCTCATCTGAAAAAAAAAATGCCGGCATGGTGGCAGCAGGCAGGCCGGCTACGCTGTCAGCGGACGGTGGAAGCCAGAGCGTGGAGGCCGGCGCCGCTCTCAGCTGTCATCAGAGGACGCGTCATCAGAGGGCGCGTCATCAGAGGGCGCCTGAGAGCGACGCCGGCCTCCACGCTCCGACCATGCAGGTAAGTGTTTGCTTTTTAAACAAATGCCGGCATGGTGGGAGCGGGCAGGCCGGCTGTGCTGTCAGCGGGCCGGCTTCCGCCGCCCGCTGACAGCGTAGCCGGCCTGCCTGCTCCCACCATGCCGGCATTTTTTTTTTTTATTTCAGGGAAAATGCGATCGGCACGAACCAAAAAAAATTCGGGTTCATGCCGAATCGAATCTTCCCTGAAATTCGGAGCGAATTCCGGTTCGTCCGAACCGGTTTGCTCATCCCTAATCATGGCACATCAAACCCCGTAAGCATACTTGCCAGTTCTGACTAGTGTCCTGAGGAGAATGGATGTGGGCATGTTTGCTCTGCTCCTCTCTTCTCTATTCTTTACATTATTTCTTTCTTAAATTTACAGATGTTCTGAATATACTGTGCCTAGCTCCTAGTGCCAGTATTCCTTACAGGACATATTCCGCATTCATCAGTCTGTTTTTTATCAGAAAAATCAGACTCCTCGCAATGCAGGCCGGCATTTCCCTATTGACCAAGATATACTTAGTACAGCTGGGTGGATATTTTTTCCTATTTTTATTACTACAAAGAAGAACGTTACTCTTTGATCCTTATTCTCACTTACTGTATTTTGCTTGCTGCGGCGTAGATAGGGGCTTGTTTGCTTTTCTCCTACCATTTCTACTGTAAGTTTTATAAATGGTTTTCTATTCTATATGTTTTATATCCTTTACCATACTTAAAGTGGACCAAACCCCAGGATAGTCAAAATCAGTCCCCCTGGGACACCCTGATTGGGTGCTCTGCTGTGTGAAACCCCCCAGATAGCTGAAGGTAACTCACTTCTTCCCAGTCCTACGGTACATGCGCGGTCACTCGTCCAATCAGCACGCTTGGAGCCGCTGATGTCACGTCATCTAAGCCTTTGTCTAAGGCCAGCGTCTCAGAGCGCGCTGGCGGCCGCATCCCTCGCTTCCTTCTAATAGGGAGCGTGCCCGCGCCTTTCACAAATGCCTGGAGCGGGCATGCGCCCTGCTAGAGGGACAGAGGGGATGTGGTCATCGCTCGCGCATACGTCGTTGGCCCGGGAAGCAAGACAAGTGTACGGGACGACCTAGGGGGTTTCACACAATGGGGCATCCTGATTTTGAATGCCCGGTGGGGCGGAATTGATCGCCATGGGCTTTGGTCCACTTTAATGGCTTTATTCTTTTTTACAGAAACACTGCGAGGGGAGTAAGAGCTGTGCTAGGCCTGTTATTCTAAGCTAATTTATGTTTATGTTTACTGAGTATCACTTGTTGAAGTGGGGAAGTGTATCATTTTGGAAAGTGTTATTTTCCTCTGTTGTAATTGGGCCCAATAGTATTATTTTTTTATTACAGAAGCCTGCTCTATTTTTTGAACACTATCTACAAGTTTTGACTGGGTATATCAATATCCCTTTTCCTCATATATGAAAAAATTCCTTTCTGCTAAGACTCTCAGTGAGCATAATTGAGCAGGCTCAAATCAGTGTACTACATATACTTTAACCACCCCATCTACAAGCACTGCAGACAAGCCAATATTGCCAAGGATGGCTGCAAAATTTACTGGCACTGGGGGACTTTTCTTTCTCACAGTCACATGCCATCCCTTTTACCTTGGTCTTAATTACCTAATCATCAGGCTCTTGTGCCCCCTATTAACAAACATAGTAAAAGCGCTAAGTATCGGAGGGTTTCTTCTTCTACAAATTATTCTGTGATGGCTCTAATTCTGAGGCTGAATTTATTTCTAAAACAAAAGACACTGAAACACCCTCAGTTTCTATGATGTTTAATGAGCAATTAATTTTCTTACGGACATTTCAAAATTCCCACTAGAAAGAAGTGTTTCTCAGGGTCCAGAAGGGGAACAAAATTAGACTTCTCACAGTGCAGGCTGGCATTTCCCTATTGCCGAAGGTATACACAGTATAGCTGGGTGGTTATTTTTGCTATTTTTATTACTACAAGGAAGCAGAGAGTTATGAAACAGAAGACACTGAGACACCTTCGGTTTCTATGATGTTAAATGAGCAATTAATTTTGTTAGGGACATTTCAAAATTCCCAATAGAAAAATGGTTTCTCAGGGTCCAGAAGAGGAACCTGAGTTGTCCAGAAAGATTGGCCCCAAGGTGTGTTTTACCAATCATTCTAAATTTGACACAATTGTCAATTCTGAATAGGCAAAGCCTGACAAATGACCAAAGTACTGTTTCAAAAGTTGACCATTCTATTGCTATACTGAAAAAAAAGGTTTATCTCTTCCCACTGGCGTAATGGGATCTTTAAAGGACCCTTCTGATCGACGTTTAGAGTCCCTACAAACATCAACATGCTGTTTTAGGAGCTGCAGTGAGACCTAACTGTTCTTCTGTCCTGCTGGCAGCCAGTGCTCAGCTAGAAGCCTTGAAAAGGGTGTTGTCAACAAAGTTTCAAAATGTTTCTACCATTCAGGATCTTTGAACATGTATATTCTGTTAAAGACACACCTTAATGTATTAGATACAGGACTTCAGAGGCATGTATACTGCCGTGCTCAAAAATCTAATTGTTCTGGGGGAAGTTCCACAGATTGGTAAAAGAGTCACTCAACTTGGAATGAAATACTAAAAGGGTACTTACATTTTGTCCCATGCTGTTGATCAGTGCAGGTCCAGGGATCAGGAACTCGCCTGATCACAGAATCCGTACCCCCCACTACAGCCGCCACACGCATCTGGAGATATAGGACTGGTTTAATGGCAGGTCAGAATCGCGTTTTGCCATCAGTCACAGCCACACTGCCATGCCCTCTCCATTCATCGTAATGGAGGTAGTAGGCTGAGGCCTGGCACGCCCCTCTCCATTTTAGTGAATGGAGAGTGCGTGGCCACACCCCCTGTGACTAATGGCGAGGGTTAGGTCTGGCATGGAAGTACTGGAGAATGACGTTTAAGGCTCCGGTGGTGCGGAATCACAGACTTCAGTGAGAGATTGGATCAGGTGAGTTCCTGATCACTGGACCTGCACCGATCAGTGGCACAGGACAAAAGGTAAGTACCCCTTTTGTTTTCTGATTAGCCTGTTGAATAACTTTGACCCTTTAAGTCATGTTGTTATCTCTGATTAACGCATATGTGGCTGGTGCACGCCAGAGAAGTATGTTTTGTATAATAATATTCCATGCTCGGAAAGCCATAGCACTTAAATGGAAAGAGGTTGATCCCCAAATTGTATCAGTTATGGTTAAGTTGATGGATACCCAAATTCAAAATGGTTTGTATCTCTCCTGGCCTAAGAAATTTGATAAGGTGTGGACAAACTGGTTAGATAAACATAATGAGCTATTAACCTCCCAGTAACTGATGTGAAAGGAAGATGGTGGGACCCAAATGTATGAATGTGAATGTACATTGAAAATGCAAAATAATAACGTTCCTTTGATGCTTTTAAGGAACCAGGACCATGTCATATTTCAGTAGCTTCCAGATGGATCCTTTGGCTGAAGGCTTACTCCAGTCACACAATAGTGTCTCTGCTTTTATAAAGGGGAGGAGCTTTTTGGTGAGGAATTGATTAGGGAACTTCCCTGCAGGAAAGAATACCCCCCTTCTTAAGAAGTGTTTTCCCTTGGGGTCCAAGAATCTGGAACAGAATCATCCCTTTCGTATTTCAACAAATATCTAAGACAGAGAAATAGATATTTATTTTCCAGCAATTCTGGAAAGGACAGATCAATCTTCAAATTAGTGGTGCCCTCCAAACCCTTCATCAAATGAAGAGAGGCTGTCCCTCGCCTTGTCAGGTGGGGGATGCTTGCTCAGCTTTGCCCAGATATGGCTGGATCATTTGTCAGACACTTGGATGAGAGAGATTGTTCCATCAGGATACAAGATAGAATTCAGATACTTTCTGTCAAGCTATTTTTTTTCAGTCAAATCTGCCATGGGATCCCCATTGGGTAAAACAGCTGATTCAGACTTTGCAAGGCCTTTTTAAAGCTGGGCTCATTGTTCCAGGTTCCCTTGCAAATCCGTGACTTGGGTTTTTACTCCTACTTGTTTGTTGTTCCCAAAAAGGATAATTCAATCAGACTGGCCTGTCCCTGTTTCTAGGCGTGAGGTGCCTAGAGGAAATGTATCTGCGATTTCTCTAAGATGGTTAAACCCATTACTGATTTTATATCTTCCCCTATCCTGCAACATTCTGATCCATTATTACCTTTCATTCTACACAGTGGGGCCAATTCTATTTCAAAGGTTTGGTGAAAAGGGGATATTACTCTCTATTGCATTATTTTCCAAAAAGTTATCCCCGGCTGAATGTAATAATGATGTGGGTGACTGGGAGCTCCTTTCCATTAAACATGCACTTGAGGAATGCAGATATCTCTTGGAAGGTGCCAAGCATCCCATCCTCATTCTGAATGATCACCGTAATCTGGAATATCGGCTGAAACTTAGACAGGCTTATTGATCGCTGTTCTTCTCCTGGTCCAAGTTCTATATTACCTTCAGACTGAGTAATAAGAATAGCAGACCCAATGCCTTATCTACAATTCACTGGGAAGATCCTGCCATCAGTCAGTCAGAAGAGTCAATCCTCGGTGATCAGTATTTCCTGCTTATAGAATCTCATTTGATCACCAGGACTAAAAGGAGTCCTCAGCTTTGGCATCAGCAGGTAGGAAGGACTGGACTGTTCAAGAGGGCTTGGTTATATTGAATAGGAAGATTCAGTCCCTGAGGGGGACTGTGCTGAGGTCCTTGCCCAGAACCACAATCATGTCCTTGCTGATCACTTCGGAGAACAAAGCACCATGGAGTTGGTACAGAGGTGTTTTGGGGGGCCTAATGTTAAAGAGGATTGTTTATGCTTTGTTCGGAATTGTGTCATATGTGCCCAGAGCAAATAACCTCACTCGCGTCCTTACAGTCTTCTTGTTCCTGAACTCCTGAACTACTGTGGGAGAATATATCCATGGATTTCATTGTGGAGCTGCCTCCCTCAGTGGACAATACTACCATAATAGTGATTGTTGATAGATTTACTAAAATGGGTCACTTTATTCCATTGAAATCATTACCATCTGCCCTGGAATTGGGTGATTCTTTTGTTGGAAATGGTCTGACTCCATGGTCTTCCTGAAGAGTTTTTCTCTGATACAGGGTCACAATTCACTTCCCGATTCTGGTCACATGTTTGCCAAGCCCTCATTATTAAGTTAGCAATGTCATTTACTTACAATCTATATTTCAGTGGACAGACAGAGCATAATAATCAGTATCTCTGGAACTCTGGAACAGTACCTCCGCTGTTATTCTTCCTACCTGCAAGATGACTGTTGGCTTCTCCCTATGGCTGAGTTTGCCTAAAATAACTCTCAGCATTCCTCTATAGGCCACTCTCCATTCTTTGTCAGACAGGATTGCCCTACCTGATTTACCGGTGGCAGCCCCCATTCCTGCAGCAGCCATGCATGCCTCTAGATTGTCTAGGCCATGGTCAAAGAGGTCTTGCTTCGTTGTCAGGAATATTTCAAAAGAGCAGCTGACCAGCACTGGCAGCCAAATTTGCTGGCAGCCAAAATCGGGCATGGGATCAGGTTTGGTTGTCAACAGAGAATCTTCAACTCCAGCATCCAGCCAACAAGATTGCCCCCCCACTTCGTTGGACCTTTCCCTATTAGAAGAAGGATTAACCAGGTGGCCTTTGAATTACAACCCCCAGCCTCATACCATGTTTATCTGGTCTTTCATGCCTCCCTGTTAAAACCTGTTACAAAGGCCATTGTTCAGATGGATCCTCCCGAACCAGTGTTGGTAGATCACCGAGTGAGAGGTGTGGGAATCTAGTATTTAATTTAACTTTTTAAATGGAAGGGTTATGGTCCAGAGGAGCGTTGCGCAATATTTATGCCCCACAGTGAATCAAGGCCTTCCATAAGAACCATCCTGAAAGCCTTCTCCATTAGACATCCAGAGGCTGACATTAAGGGAGGGGGAACTGTCATAATCCTGCTGGTTCTGTGATTCTGCATAGTCAGTGAGGTACCAGTTAAGAGACAGATGTACTTTTCAGCAGACGTCAGGTTTCAACTTCCGAGTCAGTTGATGTTTCTACCATGTCAACTGACAATAACATCCACCTGCCATGTCAGCTGATGCCTTTATAAGGAAATCCTGGACAGCAAGATAGACTTAGACCTCAGCTCAGTTCTTGTTTATGCCTCTTGGATTAGCCCTTTGGATTCCTGGTTTCAACCCTACTCACCTTCCGACCATCATTTCTGAAGTTAACACAGAAACATAGAAGGTTGACGACAGGAGGCCATATGGCCCATCTAGTCTTATCTAACACAGTTATCTGTGTTACGGGTGTTCTCGTTATCTTGGGAAAAATGTACACTTATCCAGGCATGTTTAAATTCACTTAAATCACTTTGATTTTTCAACTACCGCTGCTGGAAGTTTGTTCCAAGCATCTACTACTCTTTCTGTAAAATATTTTCAAACATTTCCTCTGATCTTCTCTCCAACTGCTTCTGCCTATGGACAAGCCCCCATTTGCTCAGACACTGGATACGCCTAGCCAGACATGGTTGCCCCCAGGACTTATGTAGCACAAAGGATGCCGGGTAGATCAACCTAGGGCACACAGAAGAATGGTCAGGAAGGTCATACGCGGGGTATCAGTCCAATCAGTGATTGATGTGGGGAGTCAGAGATAGCAAGGTGTCCAAGGGGTCAGGCGGAATCGTAGTCAGTCGGACTGAGGTTGATTCAAACAGCAGACAAGAATGGTCAGATGAAGCAGAGTCAACAGATGATAACCACAGAGATCAAAAAGCACACCCTAGCACGAAAAGCTATAACAAGCAATGTGGTCAGGCTGTATTTAAGGGGTGAGAGCCCAAGCAATAGTCAGGACTGGAATACTAAAGGCCATAGGTCACCCTGACAATCCTAGGGCTCATTGGCCCAATTCTGAATCCAGATGCTGGCCAGCTCTGTGGCCAGTGAGCCTTGGCAAGCCCCTGATTGCTTCATGAGCAGCACAGCATCTCCTCAGGGCGAATTCTCTGCCTAGCGGCATGCACAGGCTTGCATGGCCGCAGGGGAGCGAGGGTGCCCTGCCCCGCTCACAGCGCACTCCGGCTTTCAGCTGCCCTGGGCTCCACAGAGGGCAAGATGTCCGTAGCCTGGGCGGACCAGGAGAGGTGCGCCGCAGGCTGCCTGGATAGGTAAGGATCTTACAGTTCTATCATTACATTTCTTTTCCAAACACTTCCCTCCTGAACCGTATTCAATCCTTTTACATATTTAAAGGTCTCAATCATGTCCCCTCTCTCCCTTTCTTCTAGATTGTACAAATTAAGTTTTTTTAGTCTCTCCTTCTCCAGGTACATGACATCAGTTTATGGCCCTTCTCTTTGGGCTTGCTACGGCTCCTATTTTTGTTGCCCACCTTTAGTCCCATTCTATTTGAATATGTCTTTTCTACTGGTCCTTTGTCAAGGATTTTGATAGGCAGTCCTGTTTGAGTACAATCGGACAATACCAAACCATCTATATCAATCATTGAACGTCAAGACCCTGTCTTGCTGTTTTTGACAGATTCCCCTTCCACTCATGCATCGCCTGCTTCACAGACCTGTTCCAGATCGGCCAAGGAGTCAATCTGTCGGTGAATAAATCTTTCTGGCTTCCAATTAGGTTTGTTGTCTCAGGGAGCCATGGTTTTTGCCCACTGTAATGTCTACCTTAATGAAATCCTCTATTAAAGCGGATATATGACATACTCTATAAGATATTGGAGAGTCTGTTTTCGCTAATGAAAGTATTTAAAACCTTTAACCAAGTGTTTTTTTTCTTTTTCACACGCAAGGGGTTGTCATTAATAGTGAAGTTCTTTAAATGGTTAAAAGTGTTCTATTAAGCTAAAGTGGTCAATCCAGCACTCTTATTTATTATGGAATTTACCAAGGGAATGGTAAAAAAAGGGTGCAGACATTTTTAATTAGCCAGGAGCATTCCCTACCCTCCTTGTGCTTTGCACTACAAAGTGTCTCTAGACAAAAGCAAACAAACCTTTTATTATGACTTAGCGGATCTCATCCTGTCTATACTCCCAAAATGTTGAGCTTTGGCTCAGGCCACAATTTAAGACGAAGTCTAAGAATTTAAACATTCCCATCCCAGCCTTCCCTTCCCCTGTGCTAAGCCTGATTTAGACATTACATTCTAAAATCCACCCACCTGATTGTTGAGATCTTGCTGCAATGTGAAAGGAGGAGCATAGCATGCCATGGGCTGGATTCATACTTACACTTAAGTGACAGGCCAGTCACACTATTCTTCGAGTAGTGCGAGTGTCCAGAGTTTGGCTAATGAATCTGTCAGTCAAGTTCCCAGAGTTACAACTTGTGTGCAAAAGGCCCCAGTAGATCCCCCCCCCCCCCCCCCCCACTGGAAGCATTAGAGGATGATTTTGGGGATTGGGTTGTTTATGGGGCGCGGGAGGGGCGCGGGATATTTTATTATTTTTTCTCCTTATATTGCCTATTCAATATAGATTGGACCAACACAGTGAGCCCTGCTGTAGCCACAGTGCCCAGGAGGGGGTTATCAAGCAGGTATATCAGCACCTACCAAATGCTGGGCAGGTCACTTCTCAACCCTTTGAACTGGTAAAGGGGTCTCTGCCTCTAGTGCATCTAAAAAGGAAACCTTTCAATTAGGCTTGAGGATGTTGCAGATATCCATGGAAACTGCTGGATGGAGAAGAAGACACCAGTTAGTAAGTAAAAATGTTTTTGGTGTATTTTTTGCTCTATTGCTTTTTCTTAACCTCCCCCTTCATTGTTTCTCTTTGCAGTGATTTAACATTTGAATCCTGCAATGACATTTTGAAAATTCATGCAAGGCCTGATCCTACACATTTCAGTGGTGTTTCATCAATGCGCAATGTTGGAATTCGCATGTAATATAAAAAGCCATGGAAGTATCTATATTGGTAGGAGCTGGCATGTGACGAATAAGATATTAGATTGTTTATTTAAATTAATTTAATTTAAATTAATGACATTTAAGCTGATTTTCTCAGCATAAACATGTAAAGGTTACATAAACAACACACCAAACATTTTACTAATTAAAGTTACCAGGAAATCGTTATGACTTTTATTCCAAGCAACTGATAACATGACAACAAACAGCTGATAATGTTGATAGTAATATAATGGACCCTTTTGGCCTGTTTTGAATTCTTGTAGAAATATTGATGATATTAAACATGTATAAGCTGTACCAAATGAGATGATAATCTCTTGGTCAATTTATATTGCTAGCAGTAATGACCAGTTTGCTAATACATACATAATAGGCCCTTGACATTTTCCAAAAGCTACATTTTTAAAGCAAAAGCATTTGGATACAATATAAAAGGCCTGGTAGGTAATTCTTTTACAGAATGGGTCTGGAGTGCCTCTCAGAATTTAGAGAGATGGTCCTTTCAGGAACAAGCTAACCTGAAGCCTGCCCCATGTGCCACTTCTCCATTTCCAGCAGTGTGTCTTAAATTCGGTAGCAGGTCTCCAAAGTTTGCCCATCCTTTCCATTCCATACCTCCATGACCACCCACAAAAGTGGTCCTATGTCTGCCTCAGTCCTCACAGTATGAGCGAGTCTGGAAAGTCACAGTAGTCACAGTTCCCCAGATTCGCTCATGCTGGGACCGCTAAGGGACAGCTATGCGTTTTGGAGACTCTCGGAGAGTGGGGCCTGCTCAAGGAAGAGTCGGGCCATATAACTTCCCTGAGTACCTTCCTCACAGCAGTGTCATGCTCTCCTCTCTTCCCCACTTTCCTTGCTCCTTCTCCCGATGCTCAGTTCCAGGTTGTGACTGTACCAAGTGAGTGGGACACAGAGGCAGAGGAGGACCTGGGACCACCAGCACCCTTGAAAATAAATTGGTGGGTAGCCCTACTTCCACTTTGGGGCCTGCCCTCAAGGCAATCCTAGGCAATGGATGGACCATCCCAACCAATGGAGGTTACCGAGGTAGGCACCTATGCTGCCTCTATTGTTCCTGTGCAGGGCCTCCCCTAAGTATGGTGTCCCCTCCCTTTCTACCAGGATGATGAAGACCCAGAGGAGCTCCCAACATGCCACCATTGCCTTGCAGCCCCAACTTTGCGAGCTACTAGATTCATTCACTGCACAACCAGTGCCCCCCTTTTTCCCTAGAGACAATAATAAGTAATACAGGTGCCCGCTGTTTTCCCTTTGTTTCATGTAGACTTACCCACCACATTCACCCCAAAGAGGCACATCAGGCCCTCTACTCTGCCACCTGCCCCTGCACCCCTCCCCTTTCCACTAATACCACTCTGACCTCAGCTCTGCTGGCATACAGACTGTTTAGAATTTTAGAATTTAGGGGGTCAGGGCAACCATCAGGGCAGGAGAGCCAAGTATAGGGTCCAAGGAGCCCAGAGGCGAAGGTAGAGCGCCTAGCCAGATTACCCTAATGGTCACCTTGACCTGAGACCCAGAGACTGCCACCCAATACTGCTGGGGTTGATGATAAATAAGGATGTCTTCCTTCTCCCCTAGGCTGGTTTGCCTTGAGGCCCAATTCCAAGTAGGTGCCAAGCCATCACACATAGGTTAGAGAGGGGGCACACGCTACAGAGATTCTATTGTGTCTCTGCCCCTCATAACCTATAATGTGGTGGCTGTGTCCTTAGCCTGATTTTCAGTTTCATTTATTGCCCAAATAATAAGTCAAGTAACTAATTATCACACAGTTTATAGAGCTCTTATTGTGAAAATACAATTTTGAATAACTCTCCTGTTTTCCTTTTAAACTTCAGAACTGATATACAGAAAATATGTATTATTACAGATCACAGTAAAACCCTCAGGCCTCGGTATTAGTCAGTCTGTCTGTCTGCACGGCACCCTGACCCAGCCTGTAAGGTTTCCCTCAACATCCTGATAAGACTGGAGGGTCACCAGAAGCACCCAATATTTTTTTTTAAAAACATCAATGTTCTGAAACAAACAAGTCAGGCTCTTCATGGCCAATATTTATTTTTCAACAAATTATAAACAGTTTACTATTTCAAGTTTTTAGACAGAAAAAGCAAGAGAGCTCTGAATCTGTGCACGTTTTATCTGCTGAAACATTACTTTGATCTCCCAGTGACTTCCAGCAGTAACATCGATAAGTGGACCAAAAGTCTATGAGATTCCAGGGCAGACATATTCGCTCTCCCCGGGGCATCCAGATTCAGGATGCCCTGCTGTGTAAAACTCCCGAGGTCGCCCGGAAACTCACCTTCTTTCCCGGTCCAACAGCACATGTGCAAACATCAGTTGCATCCCCTCTATCCCTTCAGCAGGACGCGTGCCCATGCCAGGCATTTGTGGATGCGGCTGACTGTGCACTCGGATGTGCTCGCCTTAGACAAGCTCTTGGATGAAGAGGCGGGAGCAGATCAGAGCGCGCTGACTGGACAAGTGGCTGCTAATGTGCTGTAGGACCGGGGAAGGGTGAGTGAGATTGGGCGATCTGTGGGGTTTCACACAGCGGGGCATCCCTGATCAGGTTGTCCTGTGGGGAAGGACCAAAACCCAGGATAGTAAAAATCCAGGGTTTTGGTCCACTTTAAAACATGGTGGTATCACTTTTATTTGAGATGCTGCACGCAAACTGCTTATAAACTGAAAAAGGATGGTCAGTTTTATTGTTTGTCCCTCTGCTATTTTGGAAAACAACATATTAATTCATAGGGGACTTGTTAGGGATGTTATAACAAATATGTTATATTCACTGAATGCTTTTCTACTACATTTGGACATTTTCTTGGCCTGGCTCCATTAACCTAAAGTAGAAAATCTACATAAATAATGACCAAAATACTCAAATAAATAGTATATCTTTTCTGCATTTAACTGTATTAAATTCCAGCAGTTGCTTGGTTGATGAGCTACACCTATTTCTCCATTGAATGAGGCGCTGATTGTTATCTCGCAGAGCAATGCATGAACACTGCATGACTTTCCAGTGATTCAGGATCAGTTTGTCAGCCTCTCATGATGGATAACAGTATTTGTTACAAGGAGGAACCGAAAGACATCGTCTCCGCTCGTCTTAACATATTACCTGCTTATCACATCAACGTTCTGCTCCCGCGCTTTAGAATGGAAATCATCAGCCTAGTTTATTTTCCAATCATCCTTTTTTTCACGACAAGCCAAAGACAATAAAATAGGTTCCTAAGAGTTACAAGATTGCCTAGAAGTATCCAGATCCTGCAAACCTCCCCGTTTTCATCTCAGCCGAGGTCAACAGTCTCTGACAGAGTATGTGCCGAGCCATCTCTTTAGATTTACCCTTGCATTGTGCTGCTATTCTTTTATTCATGGATTTTGCCTTATAGACTCAATACAATTTAAGGCTTCTTAATAACATTACTTACTTGGGGCCACGAGTGTCATTACCTCTGGGGGTTCAGAGCAATAAAGCAGAGCGCCTTCTCACCATCCGCAAAGCTTACAGTACGCTTTATTATGTTGTTTGCAGGCTAAAGGTGCCTGGGTCCGGGGAAGGGTAATGTAGGGGGGAGGCTTCTTTACATAGCTTTTTTCATAAGTTGGGCCAATTAGCTCAGGAGTAGTTCTTTTCAAAGCTGAAAAGGCAAGGTGACCTCTCCCATATAAAGAAATAGCAATGAATGTAAGAAACCTACCATCTTCTGATGTTTTAATGTTCTTTTTGCAAGCCATTTGCTTTGCATAAATTGAACAAATAACCAAAAAAAAAGAACAAATAACCAACCAAAAAAGAACTAGAAATGTTTTTTAATATATTTTGTTTATCCTATTTGTAGTACACCTGATTCATAGTTAAGACCAAGCCAAGCTAAACTGCCATTTTGAAACGACAATGTTAATACCAACATTATTCAGCATTAGCACAAGAACAGAGCTATCTACCCTAAAGACCAGTTTAAAGAGTGATGGGTGTGACAGGGATGTGGTTAAGGGGTGTGGCTTATTCACAGGCTTTGAAAAACAAATATTGTCTATCATTCACATGGAAATTATTCATAGGCAGGGCAGGATTATGAGGAGGGCGCAAGAAGCGTAAGCCCCGGAGCCTCCACCACTTGCCCTGCAAAGGGGGCCTCCACCAACCTTTGGGTTATGGCCTGGTTCTGGAGGCTTTTCAGTCTTTTGTTTTTGCAAACCTCCAGCCAAAGCCACCAAAAGGCCGGGCGGAGAGTCTAGAGTAACAAAGCTGACATCAGCAACGCTACAGTGATGGGTGGGTGCAGAGCTGTTAATCAGTGGCCGCTCACTACACATAGGCCACCAATCGCAGCCGCTGGCAGCTCAGTGCAGGAAACTGTTTTCTGCTGGACCAGATGGGCGACTGAACTACCACCCAGAATGGCAAAGCAGGAGTTCCTGAGCAACACACACTCACACAAAGCTGGCACAAGGGACTCGATTTGATGTTCCAATAAGTGGGCGGGTACAAGACAACCGCCAATCAGTTACTTAGCTGGACTTATATTTTGAAGGAAAAAAATGCTGTATCTGGGGCCTCCACCAGATTATCTGCCCAGGGACCTTCACCACACTTAATCCTGCCCTGTCCATAGGTAAGTTAAGCATGGTGCAGGGCATATATACAAAGGTGTTAAACACATATTGCCATAATAACGAGTAACAAGCACCATATCACCTGACCCTAGAGTCTATAATATACCAGAGGGGATTCACTCCACCACTTACCTCACAAGACTGCTGGTGGCATTTCTGATATCCATCTGACTATGCTATGCCTGAGCACAGCAGCAGAATCTGAATGGCCAGCATAGGCATGCACAGCCCAACGAGCTGATCAAAAGAACAGCTTAGTAAAATAATTGGAGCATCTTCTTGCGAGGAGCAATCCCCAGGATAATGATAATCACACTGATTGTTACTCTTTAAATAGTATTTCTATCCTAACACACACCTAAATGCTGCAATTCAACAAACTATAAGCCTCCTTCTACCATGAGTGGATAAGTCATGATCCTCTGCTGCAGAATTGCAACATCCAGCATTACTTACCACTCCCATCAATGTAAATGCTGAGAAAAGGGAGGATGAGAGGATCAAGGAAAAACATAGAAGGTGAAAAAAAAAGAAAACATGTAAAAGTGAGCAGATGTGGACTGGCCATAGTGAGACCCAGGACAATGCCTGGTGGTCTGCACTGCGTTGGGGCCAGTTGGGCTGCTGCTTTTAACACCCACACTCCTTGCCCCCTTAGTCTCCCTCTCAGCCCCCTGTACCCAGCTCCACTATCACCACAAGCTTAGGAAACCCAGCCCCCAATGCTCAGCCAGGGGCTGGTAAAATTCAGGGCTTATTTTTTGGCCCCAGTCCTTCACTGAAAGTGAGTGATTGGGGTTGTAAAAAAAGTTGTGAAACAGGAAGAGGGAGAAAATGCGAAAGAGAAGAGGAAAGGACATGGAAGGAAAACTAGAAAAAGATAGCAATTTATTAAATATTGGAAGAAAAAAAAGACAATGTGTAAGAGGGAAAGCAAAGAGAAAATTGAGACAAAAGGGGGAAAACCATAAATTAGGCAACAAAAAACAGGGTAAAATACAGTATTAAGAAGCACCTGTCCATAAGACGCACCTAGGATTTGGAGGTGGAAAATAAGAAAAAAAAAAACCCTGAAACAAATGTGCTCAAACACCCCCCAAGGACCAAATAATAGGCAAGGTGCAGAATCCTCCACTTACAGGCAGAGTGGCATTCTCCCACCCCCCCCATTCCCTATAGGCAGTATGGCATTCCCCCCTCCCATTACCCATAGGCAGTGTGGCATCCCCCTCTTCCTTAGGCAGCGTGGCATCCCCCCTCACATTTCCATAGGCAGTGTGGCATTCCGCTCCTCCCATACCCATAGGCAGTGTGCGGAAGCAGAGGCGGCAGAGACAGCGTGGATCGTGGGCAGTGGGGACATCGGGCAGGGATCAATTACCCTGCCCGCTTGCCTGCCGCTCCTCTATCTTCTGGCGTCCCGTGTCTGTGGCAGCCCAATATATATGTCAGTTTACTTTTTTTTTTTACATTCGCCTGATAAGATGCACTGACATTCCCCCTACCCACTTTTGGGGAAAAATAAGTGGGTTGGGGCAAAAATACTGTAATGACTACAACCAGTGAATGCAAAGGCTGCTGCTGCCACCTGCAAAAATACAGTAATGTCTACAACCAGTGAATGCAAAGGCTGCTGCTGCCACCTGCTGGCTGTGCTAAAGTAACAATTCATTACTATTTGCATATTCACTACACTTCTCATGAATCATTCAGTACCAACCCAAACTAACCTATTAAAAAAATACATGAGTAATACTTTAGTTTAAACAGTCTCTCTGTGGAGAAAACATCACTGAGCCTGTTCCCTGTTTTTCCAGGTGATTTACTGTTCTGATTGTATGCCTGGATGAGGATGCTGAAAAACTGGCTGATTTCTGGTAACCTGACATGCGTGCAGAAAATGTGCTGTGAAATTACAGAATGTAAACTAGGTGTGTCGTCATTACTTGTAAAATTATATTGTTAATGTTAAAATGGGCCTATACAGCAAATCTGTCTGGTCAAGAAATGCCTTCTCCACTTTTTGAGTAGGGAACCTGCCCACTTATTGGTGTGCTAGATTCTTACTGGTCAGCCTTGGTGCTTTAGGTGAGTATAAGCTCACTGTACATAGGTTTAGTGTGAGGTTTAGTGTAAGAGTCTTGTGTCTGGGAGAGTATCAGGATGAATGTGTGAAATGTTACTAAAACATTATAGTTTTGTTTTAGGGCCAGATAGGGATATATATAAAGCCTTAAATGTTTTAAAAAATTCTGAACAGATTTAGGAAGGGCAGTTTAAAATAAAGAAAAATTTTCCCTACTGTGCTAGTAAGTATGTAATATACTAGGAGAGGGTTAAAACAGCGTGAACGGTTTGAGAATTCAGAAATTTTAGGCAAAATCAAATAAACAACATGCACTATAAAGGAAAATACCTAGACAGCAAAGAGGAGAAGGGGATATACAAATACATCACCATATCAGAAGGTCGAAGCAAGGAGCATCCACCAGGCACGTGCCTGTGACCAGCACCCACGCGTTCTGGAACCTAGCCTGGTTCCTTCCTCAAGGCTGCCATTATACTGCAGGGCTTCCCTTATATATTTTCCAATATAGTGCATGTAACTGGGTTAGGGTTCCCCAATACATATCTCCTTTATATTATAGCACAGTTATTTCAGGTTGTTCAGAGAGTCATTGACACATTCACTTTATTAATAATTATATTTAATCAAATATTTCATTAATTAAATTCCATTACTCTGTATACTTTTTATATACTCATACCTTTTTATTAAATGTATTATTTGCACTGCCACTTAGATTGTGATTTTGCACTATTTGTACATTATTTATGAACTATACTCCTATTATTGATAGGCCGATGGGGGCTATATATTTGATTAAGGACAGACTTGAGGAAGGAGAGAGGTTTATTGATTGTTGTTGGAGTCAAATTATCCTAAAGTGGCGCTAAACCGGGCAGTGCTGTGCCCTTTGTTTTGTTTTTTTGTGTGGTGTCTGTATATAGTCTTTATTAGTTATTTTTGTTCGAACTAAGGGAGCTATTTTCTCAATAAAATGTCAGTGATTTTGGTATAGTGCGTCTCTATACAGGGCTTCTTGGGAGCCACTGTGGAACTCCAAAGCCTTTGTGCAACTTTTTTAAATAGCTGTGGAACAGACTGTGGCACAGATATTAAACATTAACCATTACTGCTGTGGAAGTTAAATGTATTAAAGCAAAGATAATGCACCATTTTTGTAGAGAAGGGCATCGATTACAAGGGATGATGTGTGAAGAAAAAGACATTTAACAGGCAATCATTTCCACTAGTCTGATTGCAGTGAAATAACTTGGTTACTCCAGGCTACTGTGCTTCACCACTGAAATTATTCTGCATGCTCCAAGTAGACAGTGTGTGCCATACAATATAATAATGAGCCCCCCCCCCAATCTGAGAAGTGCGTGTGTAAGATAGAGAGCTATCAAATCTTTCTACTATTGAGAAGAGACGATTTACCTTTTCTTTCACCATTTGATATCAGAAAAGTAGCAACCATCCACCCACTCTGTTGGGCGCGACTAAAATAAGGAGTCATTGAGTTAAGTACCAGGGATGCAGGTGCCAATATTTATGGGGCGTCTGGCCTTGAGATGCCCCCCTTTTCCAAGTTCTGGTATTTTCAGTCTTTCTTGACAGGAGATTCTCTTTGAAGAGGAACAACGGACCTGCAAACAAATAGGTCCAGAAAACCCCCCACTGCAATGCTGCATACATTTTGCATATCGGCTTGTAGCAAATTGCCGACATTCACCTGTATTTTCCACCCCCTCGCACATCTTAGCCGTCTGTGACAAATGCTGGGGGAGCTTAGCCATCCTGCTGTCCTCTGACTTCCTCCTCTCCCCTACCCCCTCCACTCTGGCAAGTTGCTCAAAAGTCTTGCGGCCTTCCTGCTGCTGCTGCAGCTGCCCTGGGCCTAGATGAGCACTACACTGTGCAGGCGCGAGACCTTGGAGGCGGTGCAGTGAATTATGGGATAGAGATGAAGACAAGATGGCACTGCCCTATGGAAAGCGCCCGAGAAGTATGGTCGAGCACAGGAGGAAGAGCAGAAGACAGTTAAGTTAAACCTGCCAAATGCAGAAGCAAATGTTTAAAGGGAACAGAGGCCAAAGTTTGGGGAGTTATTGACTCTCCAGACTGCCCAATGTTCCTCTTTAAACTTTTTCATGTCTGACGTGATTGTGCCAGCGAAGATCTGTGATTATATGTAAATACCTTATGTGTGCTAAGTGAAGCCACTTTCTTCCATTACTGGGTCGTTGCTCAGCTGGGACAGGTGTGTTATGGCACAGATACTCGCTGATACTGAGAGCTCCAGGGGAAGTGTTGTTGTTAGACCACTTTTTGTGTGGTCCTGGAGGAAGGAAATTGAAAGGAGGGCAAACTATGAAACCCTGCTATGGCTTCTACCCTGAGCTGAAGGAAATGGAGGAGAGGCACATGGGACAGGCATTAGGTAAACTGCTTTATTATTGCAGTTGGGTCTACAATCACTTTAATAATAATATACCTGTAAAACTGGCCAGTTGTGCAATGGATTTTTTTTTTTACTTTATTGTTTGCAGAGTGAACAAAATGCTGTTATAGACTTTCCAAACCCAGCCTCTCCAGAAAAATCTAGAATAATTTGGATAACCTCCTACTGTATACCTAGTCTATGGGAGACTCAGCTAGTAATTGTATGTAAATCAAGTCTTCCAGTTACAGTATTCTGATACTGTGTTTAAGGCATATCTTAAGAAACTGGAGACTTTAAATAGTCTGTCCAGGCCTGAACACAAAACACCTTTTGTGGGTGCCACAATATTTTATAATATTGTGCCCCTATATTTTATAACTTACCAAATGCTGCGATGATGGCAATTGGTAAGTATAAATACATTGGAGCCAGACAAAGCCTTGGTCCATCCCCTCCATTGCAATGAACAGACTGGGAACCCAGAGGGATGGACCTCTGTCTTGGAGGAGGAGGCTGCAGGCATATGAATGTGTATGGTGCTGGACGGCAGGGTTTTCATTCCCAGAAATCAATATTTTTTAAAACACCAGAGCCAGATGGAAGAGCTGTAGGAGACAAAAGGTGAAAATATATTTTTTGTGTGGTTATGCCTTTAACCAAACTCAAGATAAGGCTATAGCCGATGTTAGACCAGGCAGAGCAAGGGCAAGGACGTGTGCAGACGCAGAGACAGATGGCCCACACTAATTTCCATAGCAAAAATCACCCAGTTTTTATGGCATGCAGCCACGAAGATCCGATCACACTGGACATGCGTTATCCTTATACAGTTTTAGACGTCAGGTGCAAAGTGGAATGCATTTTGCGTGTGCATGTACGCAATTGCATGTGCAAGGATGTATGCTAACCCCGCCTCTTTTCTCTTTAAAGGGAGTGCCCTAATGGTGCTAGTTGTCCCCTTTTCCCTGCCTCCAGCTTTCTATTTTTTAGACCTTGTTTACGATTTGGATCTGATAATCGGTTGATGACTTCTAGCTTGGAATTTTAAGTTTGTTTACTTGGATATCCATTCTTTTGGATTGACCTTGGCTCAGCTAACAAGGTAGCATCACTGCTTCCTGTCACTCACCTCTGCTTTGACTCTCGTTTTGATGCTCTGCTATCTACCCCTGACCCGGCTTTAACTTTGACTCTGAACCTGTTTGGTGCCTTGCTCCGCCATTGCTCTGCTCCAGCTGCTGTGGTGGATGACCTGCAGTTCCCTGCAGAATACCCTGTCCTTCCTTGCAGATGGCTCCAGTGAAGACCAAAGCATTGTGTAGATTCTGGAACCTGGTGAGTCTGGGTACATAGTGGCTCCATCCCTTGGGCTCCATCAACCAACTGATAGATAAAAAATATGTTTTTGTCACCAAAAGAGTTAATTAATAAGAGAATAAACTGTAAAAGTCATTTAGTTAATTAAATAAAGATAAAGAAATGATTGAATCTAATTATCCAGAGTGCCTGCAGATATTAGATAGCACACTAATTAAAAGTAAGAGTCCCCAGCCTTCTCCTGGAATGTTGCTGGGGTCACTTTAATATGCTCCAAAGTCCCGGTAATTTCTAGATTTACAAGGCCACCAGCTGGGATTCCATAGTGGACAGACACCTCGCCACATGGAGCGCGAACAATATTTCACTTCCTATCGTATACAGCAGATGGCTCGGAATATGTCACTCATTTATACTGGTGGAGGAACACTGTTCAGAGAGGAAGGACCCAGCTCATTTTATATGAATGTTTTCCTTCTGTTGGCCTTAGCTAAGCTGTCATCTATCCAGTCCGCATAATGAAGCAGAAGAGTTGACAGGATTGCAGCGGGTGGATGTCGGCAATGTTTTTGTAACATATCTGCCCTTGAACAGAAGTGTGACCCTTCCAGCTTCACAATGAATCATTAGGGGTCATGCTAATTATTTGCTGAAGCAAGTCTATAAGTCTATATTTGGGTGTGCTTTTTTGTGAAAATTGCAACCTGCATCACGGTGAGCTTTTTTTTTTTTTTTTTTCTAATTGTTCCAAAAGTGTAATCACTACATTATTCTGCACAGCCTATAGCGTGCTGTTGTCACAAAAACAAAAACTATAACAATAACTATAACAGGTACAGGTGTGTTTTTAAAGAGGACTTTTTAACTATCCTAGGTTTTGTTCCTCCTCTCTTTGGCACCTTGATTTAGGATACCCAGCTGTGTGAAATCCCTATCTTTCTGACTATCCTACGTTGTATGCGCAGGTTCTCCTCCCATCAGCTTGTATCTGTGACAGCCATTCAGAAATGCCGCCATAGCTCGCCAAGAAGTTGTAGGTTTAACATTGAGGTGCGTGTACTTGTTCCACAATTCTACTTGCTTTAATGGGTGTGGGTTTGGATCTGCTTGTTACATAGATATTTTTTTTTTTTTTTTTAATTAAAAGTTTTTATTTTTCATGAAAAACAACATACAAGACATATTGTGCCATACAGTGGACCAACACCCAGGATTTTCACTATCCTGGGTGTTGGTCCACTTCCACGGGGCACCCCGCTCCTACGTGACTCGCTCCACCAATCACCGTCGACGGACAAGCGAGGTCCGTCGACGGACAAGTTGAGAGCGCCCGCCACCGCCTCTCGCGCATCCCTCTTACAGGGAGCGTGCCCGCGCCGGGCATTCACAAATGCCCGGCGCGGGTGCGCACCCTGCTAGAGGGATGCGCAAGAGCCGGCGGCGGCCCGCGCATGCGCCGTTGGAACGAGGAACAGGTAGGATTTGCGGGCGTCCTGGGGGGTTTCACACAGCGGGACACCCCCGACCGGGGTGCCCCGCAGGCAGGGAGCTGATCGGCCCGGGAATCTTATAGATTCCCGGGCCGATCAGCGGTGGGTGTTGGTCCACTTTAAGGCGCCGCAGGCGCCTAACTTCAATCTTGCCCGACACACATTCACACAACACAAAACAACCATCCACACCGTACAGGCCCAGGAGAGTTGATAACAGTTAGCTGTTCGTCAGGGCATGTATTGTATTAGCTTACACTGATTCTAATTCCCCGTCTCTCTCCCCTCCTCCTAGGTCAGACACTGGATCATAATCCTATTAAGCCCAGTCATAGGTCAGAGTTAAAATCCGCGACAGCAATAGTACACTCTCCCTCCCAACTCAATCATGTAACCAGGGATCCCAGACCTTTGTAAACTTATCAGGCACACCCCTCGCCACGTATGTCAATTTATACATAGTGAGTTTTTGATTTACTAGCCTTTTCCATGCTTGCGCGGCTTAGCAGGGTGGAACCAATTTAACAATATGCACTTTCGGGCGTAAAAAAGCAGCAGCCGAAGCAACGATTTCAGTGCACTAAGCTCTGATAGCGGCTCCACCACCCCCAGAAGGCATAGCAAGACAGAGCCACTGATCCGAAATTCCCACTATTTGGTCCATTACACCCTCCCAGAAGCCAGCAAGGATTTCACATGACCAGATTATATGCACCCATGTGCCGCCACCTCTCTCACACCTAGGGCATGTGTCCCTATCCAGTAGGCCCATTCTGTGCAGAAAGATCGGGGTGACATACGCCTGGTGGATAATACATAAATATATTTGACCCGTATTACCTTATATTTGCCTGTGTCCCCATCAAATTTGCTTTACTATTCAAGGTAAGATTACTTGGCAATCACACAGCGGGGAAATCAAAATTGGGGGGCCCAAGGGATAAGGAATTGGCTGACCCTGGAGTTTTTTAGACTACAGGGCTGGTCATAGAGGCTTTTATTCCTCTTTAAAAGAACAGTCCAGGGTGTTTCTTTCAATCTAAAAATCTAAAAAAATATGATGTGCTTTTAGTTTAAAGTTTAGCATTATGTACAGATGTTTTACTAGAGTTAGAGGTGGAATGAATCGCTACAGAAAAAAAAACTTTCCTCTACCCAATGCTGGGTGATGTCTTTCGGCAGGTCTCCCCCTGGCTCCGGTGGTGGTAGCAGCTCCGTTGCCCTCCTCTTTATCTCTTCCTTCTTGACTCTGCGAGGTCCATGCTCCAGCATCCATCTCTGACCTTGGTCGTCTTCGGCTGATGAACGGAAGCTGATTAGCTGCCAGGGTACCGTCAATTTAAACACAGGAGACAAGAGGTTTCCATTCTTTAGCCTGTGGCCCACTGTGGTTGGTGATGGGACCAGGCTAAGTTAAAGCGGTCCTTCACTCTGAATAAGAGTCTATCTTATATGTTTCCCACACCCTGTACCTACAGATTGCTCACATTAAAAATCATCCTACCTGCATCTACTGCATGTTATGAGCCTGCAAACAGGAAGTGCCTTCTGACTGTGCTGCTCTGCATTCTGGGACTGCTGACCTTTTCCTGACCCCAGCTCTGCTCTGTCTGAGCAAAGCACAGCTATAAACCGCCCCTTGTACTTTATTCCACTCTCCTCAGTAAGTGTGATGCTTCTGAGTCAAGATGGCGGTGCCCATATCCTAAAGTCCTGAACAGATTTGCAGCCCAGTGGGGGAAAGCATAATAAATAAGTGACTAAAAACTTAAAATATATTAATTTTAGATGCTGGGGAATAGTTTTTTAAGGGTTTTGGCTTTTCAATCAATCATGGTAAAGGTCCGGTTTAATGGTGCACTCAGGTAATGGTGGGGCTGATTCTGGGCCGTGGGATAAAGAAGGGAGCCTTTTGTCTCCCTGTGTGTAAATTGACACCAACCTGGCAGCTAATCAGATGCCGTCTGCTAGCCAAAGAGGATCAAGGACAGTGCTGGACACCGGAGGATGTACCGCACCTGGTTAAGAAAGATGGAGGACTCTGGATTCGCCTCCAACAGAGCCAAGGGGAGGCCCACTTGACAACAAGGAGAGGTTTTTTTCAGTGAAAAATATTGTTACTACACATAATAAATAACACATAATTACTACAGATAATAAATTCATATTTGGGATGAATCATTTTTACCATGAAATTTATATGGAATTCCAGTTCTGCTCCAGCGATTCACTCATCCCTAATTATATACTCATGTTTTGCTTTAGTGAAAATTGATTTTCCTCTATTATATATATTCCTCGCTCTGACAATTAATTGACTAAAGATAACCTCTGTCATTATCTACGATGAACTATATTTGCATTAAAGGTACCCTGTAAAGGCCAACAGTCCTGTCCATCTGATTTGCACAATGCTAGTAGTTTAAATCTTACCTGCATTGGCGATCCCATTCCCTCCTTTCCTGTGGCTCAGGGTCCAGTGTTCTTCCCCTCACCCACTTCATTCACTACAATGGAGGGGTGTGCCAGCCCTTGGTGCACTCTCCATTGAAATTAATGGTGCAGTGTGGCCAGTCATTGTGACTGGTACTAGGTAGAAGCGAGGGATGGTGCAGTCTGGATCTCTGGTGTATTTAAATTTTTAACCCCCAGAATATCAGCGATCAGCTGCCCAGGACTACATGTAAGTATGCAGTTAGTTGTGTTTGCCCGTAGAGTCCCTTTAAGGATAGAGCTGGCTGAATATTGTCAGATTTTTGTTTGGGTTCAACAAAAACAAATCAGCAAATTGTGTCAATGTAAATGAGGCAAGAATCAGAGTTTACAATATATTGTAGTGGAGCTAGTCTGCTGACTTGTAGATTGTAGTGTCATAGGTTACAGTAGTCAAGTGGGAAAGAGATCATAAAAAGGACCATAGAAGTTATAGGGCCTGATGCAGAGCCTCCTCTGAACTGCCCTTAAAACCCTCCGATTGTCCGGGGCTCCCATTTGAATCGTGGCTCAAATGTGATGCAGAGCCTCCGTCGGAATGGCTCCCTAACTGATCCGTCAATTTCACTTTACTCGGAAAGCTTTTTTTGCTCTCTCGGGTGCCTTCAATTTGATCGGGGCTCCCGGTCACGTTCACACGGGCGGCCCGTTTTTCCCTGATTTTTCCTGCCTTTTTGAACGTACCTGCTTGGTTTCCGTCGTATTTGACCTTCCATTTTGGTGGTTTTAGCAAGTATACTTACATCTCCATGGCTCTTCAGTTGCCAATCAGGCTACACACAAGCACACATCCCTCAAACTCCCTTGGAATATGCATATGGCCACAAATGCAAATGTGACACACATCTTTTTTTTTTTTTTTTTTTTTTTGGGTGTTTCCTTGTCCTTAATGCATACCTTAATCATCTAGTAGATCCTTCTTCCTTGTCCTTAATGCATACCTTAATCTCCTTGCTTGTTCCTTCTTCCTTGTCCTTAATGCATACCTTAATCTCCTTGCTTGTTCCTTCTTCCTTGTCCTTAATGCATACCATAATTGTTTGTGCGTTTTTCTGAATTATTGTTCCATATCGAAACCTTTGGTGTCATGGAAATGTGTGCTGATGTTGTGTGATTGTACTTTTGCAGGAAAGCCAACTCTCAAAATATGTTAATTTTTTTTATTAACCAAAGGTTTTTTTTGTTTTGTTGTTATTTTTTAGGTTTTTTTGGGGGGCGGGGGTAAAACATTAACCAATATTTACATTTTTATTTTTTTTTTTAAATTATGCCTCGGGGTCTTCGGGATGTCTTCTTTGATCTGTGAATGAAAAACAACATTAGTTTAGCATTGTTTTTTTGGTTTGGTTGGGCGTGGTTTTTTTGGGGCCCATATCCAACCGGACCTTCTGCGTGATTTCATGAAAAGCACAAACTATTTTTAAAAGATTCCGCAGCATCTTAAAATAATATATAGTAAGTTTTTAGTCAATCAATTATTATTATTTCCCCCACTGGGCTGCAACTCAGTTCAGGAATTTAGGATACGTGCGCCGCCATCTTGACTCTGAAGCATCACACTTACTGAGGAGAGGAGAGTGGGATAAGGTACAGGGGGTGGGTTATAGCTGTGCTTTGCTCACACAGAGCAGAGCTGTGCTCTGGAAAAGGTTGGTAAGATGATTTGTAAGGTGGACAATCTGTATGTACAGGGTGTGGGAAATATTTAAGATAGACTCTTATTCAGAGTTAAGGTCCGCTTTAAGTGCTTTTTTTTAAAAAAATAATTTGGAAATGTTTCTGAATTTTAGTTTTCAAATGTAATTGTTTGCTCATTTTCTTTAGTTTAAATAAACACCACTTACAAGGTTTGGGCCGCACATTGCGTCGGGGGCGGAGTCTCCCTTCAGCCTCCCTCTGTTGCTGTTGTGAATCTGTATGGATGACAAACACACTGATATTAGAGACTGTTGTTCTTTCATGAATAGAATATTAAGTTAGGCTTCTAGGTATCAATCTACTCACCTTCCCCAGCAACCTCTTCCTCCTCGCCCCCTTCCTCACTCATCCCTTGGGATGTTCCAGCGACGTCTGAATCTACAACAATAGTGCACATGAGTATCTGTATTTAATGCATGTATTTCCACATATCTAACTATATTTCCCTTACCGGAGTCCGGTTGAGGCTCTGTTATGGTCGACTCCCTGCCGTCAGATCCCCCCCTCCCCTGCATGCTGAGGTCCAGCGGCTCCTCCGAGTCACTTACAGAGGAGGGGGTGGCCGTTGACCCTGGCGGTGGGCCACCTACACCTTCACCTGTTTCGCCCAACACTGGGCTGCGTGTCCTGGTCCGAGTGGGGCGGAACCGTAGTTTCCATTCATGGGCTGAAATACAAACACAATCATTAAACCACGCCCAGGCGATGCCAGGGTTATAGGTGCATTTACATTTTCTACACTTACATGGAAAATGTTGGTTGAAGTACCGCCTCACCCGGGGCTTATGCCTTCTTTTTAAATCAGACCAGTGTTGGGCGATCTGGGTGAAGGTATAGGTGGTTAGGGTTCGGCGTTCTATCGCCTCCACCACCTCCAGGGCCAACGTCCGTTTGGCATAATCAGACGGCAGGAAGTCGTAGCGATTCCTCAGCATCATCTGTTAGAAAAAGAGACAAGGACACACCATTAATCCCCAAAATACATTAACAAGTTTCCTGGCCTAAATCAAGTCACTTTATTAACCTCTTGCTGCCTCACATTGCCCTAGTTCTGCTATCTGCATGTAGGCTAGTTTGTAGCTGCGTACATGGGTTAAACTAAGGTGGGCTGGTCTGTAAGGTGACAAACTAAGTTGTTTCAGACTATTCTTGCGTTTTTTTCTTTTTTTATTACAAGGAATGTGTGCGCGCACATAAACGCACGCTCGCTCGCTCGCATACTCACATCCATGATGAGCTCGTCCTGCTCCGTTGTAAAGACGGCGGGGGACATCTTGGCTTCTTTTTAAAATTCTAGCTCTGACGTTCCCCCGCGGTGACGTGCGTGCGTGCGCGCAGGCGCGCAACCGCAGTTGTAAAAATATTTAAAGTTCAAGGCACTCCGCTTGGTGTGGGATACCATATCAATATGGGCAGACCTAAAGGGAGCACAAAGAGCCAGCCGCACACATGCCTCATCCTAAATAAAACACAAAAGCAGGCACAAGACACATGTAGAACATGCACCAACTAAAACGGTGGGGACTCCACAGACACAGGCACATTCCCCAAAACGCAGGAGCAAGGAGACATTAACCCATTCTCAACCACCGGCCCAAAAACCACACACGACTCCCCAGATAGCCAACCATCTATTTCAAGTGATGCAGGGGACAACACACACCCATGTGGGCGATAACCACGCCGTGGGTCCCTAACAGGCCGTTTTTGCTAAGCACAAAGCATGGCTGTTGCCAATGCTGTTTGGGTACATTATGGTGTTCTGTCCATCGAGATACTGAACAAATCAAGCGGACAGTTGTGGACCTGAAATCATATAGTTGGCCAAAAATGGACATGCGCCGGCAGCAGAGGTAAAGGCCAAATGCATTTAGAGTCGCTTTGTGACCAGCATGTAACACTTATTAGGTGTGATTTAATCTTCCCCAGCCTGCAGACAGGGGGTGGTTTCAAGAAAATACACAAGGTCAGCACGGATTGTGTGTGCTGGCCCACTTGGTGTACCAGTGTAAGGAGGGGTCTGCTCGTCAGAAATAGGGAAAGGTTCTGCACCCAGGTCAGTATATCGAGCAATCCTGCTTCTAATGGCAAGGTTGTGCAGGACCCCACAAGCAATAATTATTTTGATAACCTTGCCAGGCTGATACTGAAGAGAACCCCCACTGTGATCCAGACATCGGAAACGCATCTTCCACAACCCAAAGGCACGTTCCACCACAGAGCGAGACCTCCTATGGGCTGTGTTGTAGCGCTCCTGTGCCTGGGAAGATGGGTGCAGGATGGGTGTGAGCAGCCATAGTAACAAGGGATAGCCTGAGTCACCTGCCAAAATACAAAAGACAAACATAAGGTGGATGCCTAAAAAAAGGTTTAGGTGTGCATAGAAACATTAGTACACAGGGACAAATAGGTGAGCTAGGTATGGTGGGAGGAATTGACATTTTTCTGAGCCTACAAACACATGCAACCTGTACACTCCTTAAAAATGTCTGCGTAATGCTACTGAGATAAGAGGGCCAGAACATAAGCCAATAGTGGAGAATACTTTCACCCATTAATTAAACCAAAAACCTTTTGAAGTTTCCAGGAAAGGTCTCACAGATTAGTGGGGTAGTGGCAAATCCACATTCAAACCTGGGGGCCAAGAAATACAACTTTAATACACATACCCAGTAACCATCCTCCAGAAATATCTCCAGATTGAAACCGTTGATAGAGGCTGGAGTTCCATGTGCGCATCATGCGTGGACCCAGGAAAGCCAGCAAACAGACTGAAAAATTGAAGATCAGGGCCCGCCACTGCCTAAACATTGATGGAATGGCCCATCTTCCTGTTCCTGCACCAAGCAAAACACAAGTGTAATTAGTGTGAGCCATAAAAAATGTGTGATAACCAGAAAAAAAGCAGACCCAAACCACATACCTGAACAGATATTCCTGGTCCGCAGGGGGAATGAGCGAGACATGTGTGCAATCGATTGCACCAAGGACGTTGGGCATGTCGGCTATGTTATAAAAGCCCAACTTAACCGCATTCCAGGCTTCCCCTGTTTGAGGGAAAAAAATGTAATTCTGTGCCAGGGTAGCCATGCTATCCAAAAACTTGGTTAGGCTGCGGCTCAGCGTAGACTGGGACATCCCCAGGGAGAAGGCACCCAGTCTCTGGAACGAGCCGTTCGCCAAAAATTGCAGGCAGCCAACCAATTTGGTCATACCTGCAATTGCATGCCCCTTTCTTGTGGTGGGGGCTAACCATGGCCGCAGCTCGCTATACAAGGCATGGAGAGAAACACGGTTAAGGCGGGTGAGCTCGAATAGGTCAACGTCACTCATGCCATCGATGTCCAAAGGCGTGCGCTGCAGCCTGGTTTCTGCCATACTCAGAACTATCAGACGGCGTAGCTGGCGCCTTTGATGTTGGCCCACAGAGGAATGCATTCCCAAATAGCACGGAGCTCCAATACTGCTGGTCAGACTTGCCGTAAGTGAAGGCTCGGCGGCCCCGTTTTATTAGGGTGATTTCAATCGGAAATCAAGGCTCTGCATCACTGAAAAAAACGGACCAATGAACGAGGCGTCCGTTTTCCTGGGAAACAGCCTCGTGCGAGCCGACAATCGGAAAGGCGGCTGAGCGCACACCTGAGCGCATAAACGCACACTAAAATCAACGTAGCACCCTTTCCTGACCCGATCAAAGGCCAAAACCAACGGGGACACGCACGGGAGAACTGAACGGGGAGGCTCTGCATCAAGCCAATAGAGTGGAGGGTATGCCGAAAAACCATAATAAGGACAATTGCCCTGATGCAGAGCCTCCCCCGATCTGAGCTTATTTTGTTCCGTTTTTCCTCTGTCCCGTTTTGCTTACATTTGTCCCGGGGTTAAAATGTGATGCAGAGCCGCCGTCGGGGGAACTCCGTTAATGCTCCGTTTCTGTGTCTTCAATCGGGAAGGGTTTTTTCCCCCTCTCGGGGGCATGCTATTTAGTCGTGGCTTCCGTTCCCGTTCACACGGACGATCTATTTTTCCCTCCTTTTTAATGGGTTTCCAAACGCACCTTCTTGCCATCCGTTTCCATTTTCACCCGTATTTTGATGTTTTGGACAAGTATACTTACATTTTTCTTCATCTTCCTTGTTTTTCATGCTTACCTGAATCTCTTTTTCTTCTTCTTCCTTGTCTTTCATGCTTACCTGAATCTCTGTTTCTTCTTCTTCCTTGGCTTTAATGCTTACCTTAATCTCTGTTTCTTCTTCTTCCTTGGCTTTAATGCTTACCTTAATCTCTGTTTCTTCTTCTTCCTTGGCTTTCATGCTTACTTAAATCTCTTTTTCTTCTTCTTCCTTGGCTTTCATGCTTACCTTAATCTCTGTTTTTTCTTCTTGTTCCTTGTCTTTCATGCTTACCTGAATCTCTTTTTCTTCTTCTTCCTTGTCTTTCATGCTTACCTTAATCTCTGTTTCTTCTTCTTCCTTGTCTTTCATGCTTACCTGAATCTCTTTTTCTTCTTCTTCCTTGTCTTTCATGCTTACCTGAATCTCTTTTTCTTCTTCTTCCTTGTCTTTCATGCTTACCTGAATCTCTGTTTCTTCTTCTTCCTTGTCTTTCATGCTTACCTGAATCTCTTTTTCTTCTTCTTCCTTGTCTTTCATGCTTACCTGAATCTCTTTTTCTTCTTCTTCCTTGTCTTTCATGCTTACCTGAATCTCTTTTTCTTCTTCTTCCTTGTCTTTAATGCTTACCTTAATCTCTTTTTCTTCTTCTTCCTTGTCTTTAATGCTTACCTTAATCTCTGTTTCTTCTTCTTCCTTGGCTTTAATGCTTACCTTAATCTCTGTTTCTTCTTCTTCCTTGGCTTTAATGCTTACCTTAATCTCTGTTTCTTCTTCTTCCTTGTCTTTCATGCTTACCTGAATCTCCTTTTCTTCTTCTTCCTTGTCTTTCATGCTTACTTGAATCTCTTTTTCTTCTTCTTCCTTGGCTTTCATGCTTACCTGAATCTCTTTTTCTTCTTCTTCCTTGTCTTTCATGCTTACCTGAATCTCTTTTTCTTCTTCTTCCTTGTCTTTCATGCTTACCTTAATCTCTGTTTCTTCTTCTTCCTTGTCTTTCATGCTTACCTTAATCTCTGTTTCTTCTTCTTCCTTGGCTTTAATGCTTACCTGAATCTCTGTTTCTTCTGCTTCCTTGTCTTTAATGCTTACCTTAATTTCTGTTTCTTCTTCTTCCTTGTCTTTCATGCTTACCTGAATCTCTTTTTCTTCTTCTTCCTTGTCTTTCATGCTTACCTGAATCTCTTTTTCTTCTTCTTCCTTGTCTTTCATGCTTACCTGAATCTCTTTTTCTTCTTCTTCATAGGCTTTAATGCTTACCTGAATCTCTTTTCTTATTCTTTGTCTTCTTCTCCCTCTTCTTTCTATTCCTTGTCCCATATACTTACCTTTTGGGACATGTAACAGTATGATTATGTTGTGATAACGTATATTGGCAGGAAATAAAACACACCACACTTTTTTTTTTTTTTTTTACTGTCAACCTTTTTTTTAAGAACTGTGTAAAAATGTAAAAAACAACAATATAAAATTTTGGAGCAAAATGGGTGGCTCCTTCAAAGTAGTTGCCGTTTTCTTTGATCTGTGAAAGAAAAACATCATCATTGTTATTGTTTATTTATTTATTTTTTTTGGTGGACATGATGAGTTTAAACTATTTTTCAAATAAATAACTAAAACTTACATGGCTTTTGGGCAACAGTGCGTCTGGGGCGCAGCCTCCTCCCTGGGTCCAGCAATACATCCGCCTCTGAATCTGTTTGGATCCAAAACACAAGTATATTATTTACTCTTTGTGCCTCCTGAATGTGAGATTAGGTTATGCTTCTATGCATCAAATCACTCACCTTCTGCAGCCACCTCTTCTGGTTCGGCACCTCCCTCGACTATCCCTTGGGATGGGCCTGCGACGTCAGAATCTACAAAGCACAATAGTGCACATTAGTCTATGTCTTTCTTGCATGTATCAGGACATCTGTTATTTTGATAGTCTTACCGGAGTCAGGTTGCTGCTCAGTGAGGCTAGACTCCCTGCCGTGCGATTCCCCCCCTGCATACTGAGGTCTAAGGGGCCCTCATACTCACTGGCAGAGGAGGGGGTGGGCGTTGGCGCTGGCGGTGGACCACCTATACCTTCCCCAGATTCGTCTGGGCTGCGGGCTCTTTCCCGGGTGGGGCGGCAACGCATAGTCCATTCATTAGCTGCAATATAAACACAATCATAAAAACAGGCCCAGCCAAGGCCAGTGTGATTCTTGCATGTCAAGTTGCCACACTTACCTGGAAAATGTTTTGCAAAGTACCGCCTCACCCGGGGCATATGCCTCCTCTTTAAGTCAGACCAGTGTTGGGCGATCTGGGTGAAGGTATAGGTGGTACCCGAAATGCGGGCAATCGCGTCCACCACCGCCAGCGCCAACGTCCTCTTCTTGAAATCGCACGACAGGTAATCGTAGCGGTTCCTCAGCATCATCTGATAAGAAAAAACACAATGGTACACAAAAACATGTCCAAGTCTCATGCCCTACCTAAAGGCACTTTCTGCCCCTCATTCCTACTTACATGGGCCTAGTTCTACAATCTGCATGTAGGTTAGTTTGATGTTGCGCACATGTTTAAAAGTAAGGTGGTCTAGTAGTTTACTTTAACAAGTCAGTTGATCCTCATTAATCTTGCCCTGCCATAGCTATTTTTTTAAAGCGGCTTGGGCGCGCACATAAACGCACACTCGCCTACGCACATCCATGATAAGGTCGTCCTGCTCCGCAGTGTAAATTGCTGGCGACATTTTTTTAGGGGTTTCGGGTATGGCTATGACATTCCCCCGCGGTGACATGCGTGCGTACCCACAAGGTAAAAATATTTAAAGGTCAATGCACTCAGCTCTGTGTTGGATACCATATCACTATGGGCAGACCAAAAGGGAGCCGTAAGACCCACAAAAGCCCAGAGGCACATACTAGCTGCTCAGATCCAGCACACAAAAAACAACACAAGAGCAGCCACAAGAGCCAGGATGGACATGCACCTACTAAAAGGGTGGCTAAGACACACACACAGGTAGCTCACCCAAAACGCAGGAGCAAGGAGCCCTTTCCACATTCGCCAGCACCTGCTAAATCTGCCAGGCCTCACAAGGGACCCAAATCTGTGAAAAGACTGCTGCCTGCACCTCCTCCACACACAAAGCATGCCCAAAAAACAAGACACACCAGCAAGGGGAAGCGTAGGTCCAAAACCTCCTCCCCACCCAGGCCACCCACCCCTCCTCCGCAACACTCTGTGTCACAAAGTACAACTACCACAGATTCACTAGAGAGCTCAACAGGTGAAAGCTCCACAGGCACCCAGCCATTAACAGAGAGCAGCACCCACACTCCATCACACTCACCCATAAGCCCAAGAACCCAACAAGGCTCCCCAGACAGCCAGCCATCTATTTCATCTGATGCAGGGGACACCACACACCCATGTGGCCGTCAGCTACGCCGTGGCTCACTTACAGCCCGTTTTTGTGATGCCCAAAGCATGGCTGTAGCCACTGGTGTCTGTGAGCACTATGATGCCCTATTTGGCCGTTATTCAAAAAGCACCACAAAGCAGGCAAAGCAGGAGATCTGGGCTAATATTTGCAGCCAAGTTAATAGTGTTGGCTCTGTCAGGAGAGATCTTGAGCAAATTAAGCGCAAATTTGGGGATCTCAAATATTATGGGAAAAAAAAATGGACATGCGCCGCCAGCAGAGGTAAAGTCCCTTTAGAGTGTAAATGCATGTCTAGCCTGCTTTGTAACAGGATGTAACACTTAATAGGTGTGTTTTAATCTACCCCAGCCAGCAGACAGGGGGTGGTCTCCCGACTAAAATCACACTAACCTCAGCAGAAGAACATGTCTACACATATATTCACCCTGCAACCCTTCAGGGCCTGCCAGAGGGCCTAGACACAGACAGGAATGTCAGGTTGAAAGGTGAGTTTGTTTTTACAGAGAGACTTTTCAATGTTGAACCAAAAACTTTGGTAACCGTTAATACACACTGTGTTTGTTGCTAAAAATTACATTTCATTCTCTCTTCCCAGAACAAACTCAACACACGTCACAAGGCCAAGCAACCCCTGGCTTGTCCCAGAGGCCCATGCAACACCAGGTTTCTTCCCACACAAACCAAATTGAGTGTTTGGATGAGGTAAGTCAATGGTCCACTGTGTAGACTTTGGAAATTGCACTTGCATCCATTTGTGGGAAAATAGTGAACTCAATAAATGCTACATTTCTTTACAGAACAGACAAAGTCCCCCAATTATTGAAGACATTCGAGATTTGGAGGAAGACACAAATCAGATGCCGCAAATGCCTACAGAACCAGTGTGCGAACATCAGAACCAACAGGCACAGCAACCTCATCACCTAGTGTCTACTACCACAACCTCTGTGCCAACAACCACCACTTCTGCCGTCCACACCACACACTCGGTGCCAACCCAACCACCAGCACCAACTCAATCTGGTGCCGAACCACCCACCCGTGCCAGTGCAAGAACACAGCCAAGGTGACATATAAGCCAGAGGAGACAGCTTCAGATTATGGAGGAAGCATGGCACCAGGAGAATATAGCATTCTCCCAGACCACACAACAATTTAATGACACGGTGTGCACCCAAATAACATCAATGACTAACCAATTAGAGGTTTTAAACTCAAATGTGTCTGGCCTACTGGCAGAAACAAGAAGCCTAAACAGGCATATAGGTGAAATGGTCCAACAATGGCAGCACATTAACCAAAGCCTGGCACATATTGCTGCACAGATTCACCCACCCCAACCATCAGCTGCAACATCATACTCTACCTACCACTAAATGGTTGTGTTAATGTATATGACCCCACGTTTCAGTTTAACAAAAAATCCAAACATTTTTGGTTGATTCACTAATAAATTTAAAAGAAATACATTTCAAAGGCGTGTGTTTTATGCAAAAACATTGTCCACTATTTGAGCACTTATTGCCTGTGCTGTGCCACTTGGTGATCCGGAGTATGGAGGGGTGTGATCTTCAGAAATCTCTAAAGTGTCCTCAGGCAGGTCAGTGAATCTGGATATCCGGCCTCGAATAGCAAGGTTGTGCAGGACACCACAAGCCATAATGATTTTGATTACCTTGGCAGGCTGATACTGTAGTGCACCCCCAGTCTAATCCAGACATCGGAAGCGCATCTTGAGCAAGCCAAAGGCACGTTCCACCACTGAGCGAGTCCTCCTATGGGCAGTGTTATACCGCTCCTGGGCCTGGGAAGATGGGTGCAGGATGGGGGTGAGTAGCCATGGTAGCAAAGGATAGCCAGAATCACGTGCAACAAATCCAACCAAAAATAATACCAACACACATGACAAATGTGCCTATTGTAAACATATGTAGTGTCTGGCACCATAACTAATCAACACATAACTATAAGGCCACCCAAAAAAATCAAATAACTCTAAATCTAATAACTAAACAATATCCACAAGTACCTTACATGCATTAAACAAAAATGGCATGTTAGGTAACTTTAAAATCCTAACAACATGGAACAACAGACAGAGCCCTAAGGGGAATAACCTCAATAATGTTTAGGTGTGCATTAAAGCATTATTGAACAGGGACAAATAGGTGCGCTGTTCAGTGTCAGAGCAAAGCACAATTCAGATGAGCCAACATGCACATCCAACCAGTACACTCCTATAAAATGACTGTGGTATGCTACATAGCTAAGAGGGCCAGGACAGGACGCAATAGTGGAGAAGACATACAAGAATTAAGATGATCAAATAGTGGTAAGTAAGTGATTGCCAACTTGCTTTGCTTCATTGCTATCTATCACAGATTAATGGGGGACAGGCAGCAAAAATGTTTTAAAAAAATTCACAACAACAACACGTTTGAGATACATACCCAGTAGCCATCCGCCACACAGATCTCCAGATTGAAAACGTTCAAAGAGGCAGGAGTTCCTCAAAATGTGGGCATCATGCGTGGAACCAGGGAAGGCTGCAAAGATACTAAAAAATTGCAGATCAGGGCCGGACACTGCCTGGACATTAATCGAATGGCCCATCTTCCTGTTCCTGCACAAACCCAACAGAACTGTAATTAGTGTGACCATGTCAAGATGCACACAAATATTCAAAAAACATCAACAACAGTACTAAACAATGGATGCTAGTGATACACAGGGTGTAGGTCTGCTTGAACCCCCCCCCCCAAAAAAAAAACAAGCAGACCTAAACCACATACCTGAACAGATATTCCTGGTCAGCAGGCGGAATGATCGATACGTGGGTACAATCAATGGCACCTATGACGTTGGGCATGTCGGCTATGTTATAAAAGCCCAGCTTAACCGCATTCCAGGCTTCCCCTGTGTCTGGGAAAAATATAAATTTGGGTGCCAGGGTAGCCATGCCATCTAAAAACTTGGTTAGGCTGCGGCTCAGCGTAGACTGGGACATCCCCACGGAGAAGGCACCCAGTCTCTGGAACGAGCCGTTCGCCAAAAACTGCAGGCAGCCAACCAATTTGGTCATACCTGCAATTGCATCCCCCTTTCTTGTGGTGGGGGCTAACCATGGCCGCAGCTGGCTATACAAGTCCTGGAGAGAAACACGGTTAAGGCGGGTCAGCTCGAATAGCTCAACGTCATGCATGCCATCGATGTCCAAACGTGTTCGGTGCAGCCTGGTTTCTGCCATGCTCAAAAGTACAAGACCGCGTAGCTGACGTCTTTGATGCTCGCACACAGAGGAAATCATGATACGGAGCTCAAATATGGGTGCTAATAGTGGCCGTAAGTGAAGCGTCGAGGCCCTTGTTAAATGGGGCTGGTTTCAATCGGAAATCAAGGCTCTGAATCAATTAAAACAACGGACCAATCAACGGCCAGTCCGTTTTCACGGAGTTCAGCCGCTTGCGAGCCGTCAATCGGAAAGGCGCATGCCGACACACCTGAGCGCATAAACGCACACAAAAAGCAACGTAGCACCCTTTCAGGACCCGATCACAGCCCAAAACCAACGGGAAAATGTACGGGATAGCTGAACGGGGAGGCTCTGCATCAGGCCATATATGTGCAAATTAATTACCAGAGCTAATGATGGCTTCTTTTATACTAAAAATATAAGCTGTGGGCACCGTGCCCAGGGTTACAGAAGTCAAGCTTGGAAATTATAGTTGTATGGGCCAGTAAAGTTATATGGTTGTCTTTAAAGTGTAGATATTCTTTTAAATACCAGCACTGATATTCTGAGTTTGTTTTGCCTTTATATTATGGGGTTACAATACCCACCCCTCTGACTTCCTTATGCATTCAGCTGGCGAGCTTCCACCGCCTGATATAATAAGACACTTCAAACCTCGGCTGACATGAAAGCATCAACAGATATTTAGCCAATAAAATGAGCCTTTGTTATGAGTCCATTAATTACATACGAGAACAGGACACATTTCAAAGAAGCTGAACGAGACAAGACTGTGAAGCATTCTCCAAACCGGATCCATGCTGAATTCATTTGCCGCAGACTCACGGAACTATCTGCTGTCTCTGCTCTTCACCGCAAAGCCGCTAAATTGGATAAAGTTAGATTTGAAAGTGAAAAGGCGATACAGTCTGTTTTGCTTTCAAACAAAATCATCTGACACCGACATTCTATTCTGAGAGGGTTTTCTCTTCCCCGGCACTGCGAATACAGCAGACTGACAGATTTGTCAAAGCCGATTCTTTTCGGAACACTAATAGAACTGTAAGAGTGACACGATGGAGCTGAAATCTGCTTGGGCGGCACTAATGCCAAGAAAATCCCTTCTCCAGAGAGCTTGCAGGGTTAAAACAAAGTTCATTTCCATCTTGCGGGTAATGTTAGTAAGTGACAGCCCAGGCAATCCAGTTAGATGTATGGAACATGTTATTTCCTCCATATACAGTACAATTTAGCAGCGGATGTATATGGGCCCAGATGTGTGCGCGCTGCTGTACATTAGCTGGATTGAATGGGAAGCTTTTATTCCAATGAAATGCCAGAATTAAAGACTGGGTAGAACACTGGAGAACAGCAAGAGGCAACATTTACAGATGACGGTGATGGGGGGAGGTGTGTTGGGGGTTGTAATGTATTTCAGAGTATGTTGAATGATTTTAATGTTGTATGATGAGTAGGATTGTGTATACAGTCATTTTGATCCTTTTTTTATGTGTCTTTGATTTTGTAAAATCTAGTTCCATTTAAAACAGCCTTGCACAGTTGAAAAAAAAACTCACTTGTCTCATCTGCAAGCATGATACTGAATCATTGTCAGCACTCACATTTTCTACGGCATCCACTCAGAGCTGAAATGAGCCTCATCTCTCCTTTTCTCCTGGTCATGGCCGTCTTCGAGCCCCCGGGGGCTTCTTCCTTTCCCAGCATCCCAGCTGTGCTGCTGGCTGGACGTAACCAACATATTTAACAATCAACAATGCAAAGCAGCAGGCAACTCAAGAAGCACTTTCTCTTTCCAGGCCACTGGCAGATCCATAGGACAGCACTGAGGAGGGGGGATCAACCGCAGCAGTAGTTACAAAAAGGTAAATTAACTTTTATGTACAATAATCATAAGTGCCCTGGAGGAGGATGAAAAACTCACCTAGTCAACCCAATGGCCTGTCAGCAGTAACATGAGGCAGCAAAGCAACAAGAGTATTTGGAAAATGGTCAGTACTAAAAAGAAATGTTAACACCCAAAACTATAATGACCATGGTGACCAAAATGGCAGACTAAAAATTGGATACTAAAAGTGAGGTGGGGAACAGAGGGGCAGGGCTCCCAAACAGTGGAGCACCAAGAAATGGAAGACTGGAGCCATAAATCAGTTGAGAACTTTATTGGCCCTGGACAACCCATGATCTGCCTTGCCCCTAAGGTGCTTCTCAGAGACTATAGCATAACAGAGACATACACTGAAACTTTAGCATTGTAGGGGCAGATACTGTGACATGGGTGGTTATGGCCCCACAGTCATAATGAGGAGTCCATTGACGTGCAGGGGCAGCACATGGGTTGGAGGAGGTACAATGAGACTGGGTATGAGGAAACCGATTGGGAGGATTTGGGAGGCAAGAATGGAAGGGGTGTTGCAAGGCTCTGGGTGAGGTAGGGTGCATGCTGGGAGCTACACGCAGTCCAGGTGGCCCCAAGAAAAATAAATGGGCCCCAGCAGGAATACTCAAATAGCCCACCCATTGGGGGGGGCAGCCCTACATCCACAGTGCTGTTTTAGTGTGGCACCTGTGTGACACTTTAACTTTTTGTGAACCAGAGTGGGGGGAGTCTGGGCAGGGGACATTAGCTTCAAAAACCCAAAAGGCACAGGCAACTAGAGTAAAATAATATCCATGGAGTTGTATTATTGGAAAATGTAAAGACAAACCATAGTTATAAATACATCACGCAAAACACCCGGTCAGTGCGCAGAAAATGACAGGGGGGTGTATTCTGTTCCTGGCTTTGGGGTGCACTGGCCGGTGATTTTCATGCCTGTTACAGAGCCAGATGTTTTTTTAAGCTTGTACACATCCTGCTGAACAGAAGAGTGGCAGGCTGATTTCTAGGGGGTGGGTCGGAGGCCATGCTGAGTTCTATACTAGTCAGTGGCAGATGCTTAAATCGATTCTGGTTGGTGGTGGCTTGGCCCTAGTCATCGCCAGTATGGCCCTGGTTGTCAGCGTTAGGGGCTAGTTGCTGGCAGCCTGTCCCTGGGCATTTGTGGGCCAAACAGTTTTCTGGCGGCTTGGCCCTGGGTATTTGTGGGGGTATCTGGTTTGTGGCAGGGTGGCCAGTGACTATTTGCAGGGTGGTTGGTGGCTGCAGGACCCTATTAGGCAGCTGTGGGACCCTGGGCGGGGAGTGTCTTTTGAAGGGTCTTGTGGGGGGGCTATCTTGCAGGGCCCTGTGGGGAGAGTCTGCTGCAGGGCCATGTGGGGTGCATTTCTTGCTGGGCTGTTTCCAGAGGGTTTTGCAGCCAATTAAAGTTGACATGCGGGGAGCTGGATTTGAAAACTGTCTGCTTGTTTTCCCCGTGTTACCTCTAGTGGGCGCTGGGGGGAAAATAAGCAACCGGACCTTTAATTCCGCCCTGCGAACCTTACAGATTCAGCCCCCGGTGTGCTAATTATGGCTGCTGCACTTTCCAACTGTGCAAAAGCCTCAGGGGAGGGCTGCCATCTGGGCTATCAGGGCCAACCAGCCGCTGCCTGGGCTCCAAACTCTGTACTCGGAACAAGAATGCCTTGCTTTTATGTATTTAATTATGAATGGTGCTGTTTTAATTTTCTTATCTAAAAATAGATAAGCAAAAGTATAAGATAACTTATAGGCCAAGGATGTTTTTTGTTGGGCACTAGAACAATTTTTTTTATGAAGTTTAACTTGAATTAAATTGTCATCTTTTAGATATTTATTGTATTTTTACCATATTTTTACCACATAATAGTAATCTTATGGTATGAATGTAAAAAAAAAAACAGACAAAAAAACCTCACATAACCGACACTCCCGCACTGCTGGCTGGCTTGCTATTGGGAGGCCAGCAGATCCAGGGTTATGTGAGTTTTTTTTGCTTTTTCTTCTGCTACACAGCTGCCTATGAGGAATTGGAGGGGTGTGTCGCTCTACCTTTGGAGAAAGGTGATGGCAGTATTCCACACTTCCTATGGGGAATGGTATGTGGTGTATGCCATACTGCCTATGGGGAATGGGAGGGGGGAAGTCATACTGCCTATGGGAAGTGGGATAGGGGGAATGCCACACTGCCTATGGGGAATGGGAGGGGGAATGCCAGACTGCCTGTGGGGAATGGGAGGGGAAAGCCAGACTGCCTATGGGGAATGGGAGGGGGAATGCCAGACTGCCTATGGGGAATGGGAGGGGGAATACCACACTGCCTATGGGAATGGGATGGGAGGAATGCCACACTGCCTATGGGAATGGGAGGGGGGAAATGCCACACAGATGTCTGGTGTTCTTTCAGGGTGACTGGGTAGAACACCAAGTCCATGCCAATGGGGCTCCAGGGGAGGTAATGCCAGCTGCTGGGCAGGGAAGCTTTTGTACTCCAGAGGGGGTCTCTGTGAAATCTCACTCATGTGGTTATGTGCATCACTGGAGTGGAGAAAAGTAGAGGGGACATGGAGGGTATTCTCATGGAAAATAACTTTGAATCATGCTGAATCAGCTTCATTGTTATAAATAGATATCAGGTGGAATTTGAATATTTAACGAAATTCATGCTAAGTTAGGGGAAGACACATCTGTGTCTTAGCACTAAGACAGGACTGGATTAATACTAACAATTCCTTTTAATGAAAGTCATAGCTGCAGAACAATAGTAATAAAATGTAATAATAAAACGTCATTCCTCCCGAGCCATCACACCTCTGTTGCGGATTAAACGCGCCTTATTTAGCACAAATGCGGAAATGCAGCCAATAATAAAATGTTTATAATCCACCAGAACTATGTTCATTTTATGCCTGTCTGCTCTTTCCATTCTCTTATAAATTCGCTGTTTAATAAATGCACGTGAGTCGCAGTAAAGATGTCTTCCTCCGAGCTTGTCGGAATTTCCATTTGTCACGACAGCCATCAGAAAGTGGAGTCCACGCTCGGCGGTGATTTATTAGACCTGCTGCCCTCACCCCGCATCTTCACTCGCAACAGCACTCTCTGCATTGAGGATTAACTGTATTGAAAAAAGCGAGGAACAGTCAGGAATATTAACTGGCTTCTTTAATCTGTGCTCATTTTGTGTAGAACTCGGCAGGCACGGGAGTTGAAAGACAAACTAGCTGAATTTCAATTCCTGTTAAGTCCCCAGATAACCAGATGATTCAGAGGCGGCAGCACTTGCTCAGACCTTCCCGAACAAAACACCCATCAGTAGCTGCAAAGCATTGTTTTGTAATTACACTTCTAGCTGTGTTGGGATTCATTCCTAGACTGGACAACATCAAATCAAAGGAGATCAATACAAAGCGAACCGGAGGCCTGATATACCATTTTACTGATGGATATTTTGGTGCCTTCCCCAGACTGGGGTAGGGATTTGTAGTTGTTTGAGTTCTTATATCATGTGCATGGCAGTAAGTTAAGTGCCACTCACTTCCACGCCTGCCATGAAGATATTGTCCCATACATAGACATTTGCTAAGCTCATCTTACACCTTTCACCATTTCCAGGCATGATGACGGTTTAGCATTCCCTACCTGACTTTCCAAGAGTCAGCCATGACATTCTGCATTTCCTTGAAAGCATTTGTAAACGTCAATTTTCAAGTCATGCCACAGGTTCTCAGTGGGATTTAGGTCTGGACTTTGTGCCATATACAAATACTCTGATTTAAACCTTTCTATTGTAGCTTTGGCTGTATGTTTAGTGTCATTGTCCTGCTAGGAGGTGAACTTATGTCCCGGTCTTTTGCAGCTTCTAACAGGGTTTCCTCCAGGATTGCTCTATCCATTTTCCCATCAACTCTGACCAGCTTCCCAGTTCCTGCTAAAGAATAGCATTCCCACAAACATAAATGTACAAAGCTTTAAGTGGATGTCTGGTCTCCTGAGAACCCTCCCCCCTGGCAGAAAAAAAAACATAACATTGCGCAGGGTCCAGTCTAGCGCTGTTACTTGTGCACATGTGACAGTCGCCCAGAGGGTGCACAGGGCTGCATCCCTCGCTCTGTGCACACTCCCGTCCTCCTATTGAAGTGAATGGACGGAGTGAGCACAGAGCAGAGAATGGTCAGCAGATGTTACTTTTCACATTTGAGGACCGGCTTAAAGGAGCACTATCACAAAAAAATGGCCCATTATAAAAATCCATATAAATATGCTGGATGGCAGGAGGGATCACTTATATGTCCACAATTACAATATCCAGGCTTGTTTATTTATTTTTAATGGAAGGAAGAGGAAATCAGGGGGAACAGTTTCTGATACACTCAAAGCTGTCACCCCTGGATCTTATTCCTACCAGGAAAACTACCAGCTTGGTGGGAGTTTTATTCAGTTCGGGTGTATATATGACCCCCTCTCATTAGCCGATGTTTATATGGATTTTTAATTTTACACAATTTTGTGATACACCTTATTTAATTAGCAAAGATTTGTAATTTGTTTATTGGTGTTGCAGCCATATTCTTGTTGAGTTTCTGCCCTTGAAATGGGCTGGTAGGTGATTTCTCCTAGTGGACAAAAAGCAGATAGTAGCATAGCCACCGTAGAATCCTTTTTTTTCTGTTTACTGCAAATGTACTTGGCCACACAGGTTCCACAATATGTATTGTGGCTGCAAGCTGTTTGTTAAGGTGGCCTATTGGCTATTTTACTGGTTAGCTTATTTTAGGTTACCTTTCTAATGCTGCATTAGAAAAAACAAAAGCCTAATGTTGCATGTATGACCCAGAATAGGGTTCTAGTATTATTTTGTTAGCACTTACATTATCACAGTCACTGACAATTCCACACTCAGCACCAGATAAACAGTAGGACATCAGACTCTAGTCCAATGCATTTAAATAGATACCTGGGCTTTTAGCACCCTCATCAGGTCCCTGTTGATAGACTTTTGGGCTGATTGTTGCTCAGGGTCTCCTTGATTCCTGGTTATATGTATCTCTCTAGTTCTTACTAGGCCTGACTTATATCACTTTTGGTACCACCCAATTGCAACATTTTTGTAATGCTAACACAGCCAGGCATATGTCTCATGTGTGGAATATACCGAATTTTCTTACAATCTAAGCACACTTCTGTTTCAACTACAGACTATCTATTATCTATTCCAGGTATTCGTGACCTGTAATCCCAATGGGGGTGTTCTTCAGGCTAATTACCCTCCTAAACATTTTAAAATTAGGGATTACAACCAACCAAAGTGGGACTAGAATTAGGGCACTACACGATAAATCTCTTATATAAAAATAAACTATTTATTACCAAATCATTAAAAAACATATGGCACAAGACAAGACAAAGTTAAAAGAATCACTACCTTCCCTGAGCCATGCTAATACATAGAGTATACAAGGATATGAACCATGAAGTTCTGACGGATTCAAAATATTAGTTAAGAAGCCCCCCAACAAGGTTTTAAAGTGCAATATAGTGCCACACAAAAAATACAACACATTAATATGGTAAAGTGCTAAATAAACTCTTATCTAAGTTCAATCCCTAAAGTGCAAATTAAATGTCCAATGGTACCATAAAAAGAAATCAATATCATGCCTTAGTGCCTGTGTTCATCAACATCCCACAATATAACATAAATTTCAAACTATCCCATTTAGTCCACTGCAATAATTGCCCCAGCAAATTTAGTGATCATACAAACAAGGCAAAAGTAAAAAATTTTTAAATTAAATCCCTGTCCATAAAATTTTTTTAACTTAAAAATAATACATAGCTACCGCTCAGTAATAAAGATAAAGGTCCTGGTGGGTAGTTTCGCTACCCCGCACGCTCCGCCATGCACCCACAGCTTCAGAAAGGGGTCATCAGTGTACTTTGTGGTGTCCACAGATTGTAAGTTGTTGTATAAAACTAGGGATTACTTACTAGTCCTAACTATCACAATAACTGTTGGTCAATCTTCTGATCCTTTGATAGTTGGTATTATCCCTTAGGTTAAGCCTGCGTACCCAACTGAAATTTCCACAAGGACTTTACAGTGTGTATTAAAATCTTGTTTTTAATTTAAGATAATCTCACTGTATGCTTTATTAATGAGACCTGCAATTTAAAAAATGGCTTAAGCTACAAGAATGTCTTAACTGTCTGGCATTTCTTAATGACCATCACATTTATAGTAGTCCTGCATTTTCTTCAAAGGTTGAAATGCTGGACAATACCAATAGCAATACATAAACACTGGAGCAATTTGTATCTTGGGCTTTAATGTAAAAGCATCAAACTTGAAAGGCCAGTTGCATCTCAGATGTTTTTTTTTTTTGGCCAGCTTAACAATATCTCCAACATCATAGAGTAGCTATATTCTATATACATAACACTGCATTGTAATTATGAATGTCACAGTCAATGTATGTACCCCGGTAATTCCTATTTTTCGTGTCCATGAAGACGAGCCTTTGTTGAGACCTGTTTGTCTACACTTCTAGTGATTTTATTTTCTATTGTGTCAGCAATAGAGCAAATTCTGGAAAGAACTGTGCTCTGCCAATCAAAATCTCCTCAAAGACGCTTAATGTCCACCCACATGTAGAACTAGTGGAGAGGGGCTGTTTATGCCATTTTAACACTGTCAGAGTGTACTCAGGATCCAGTGCTGCTGCGCTGACCTCCATTATTTATGATGGAATGGGAAATTGATTGTGGTGGAGAGATCCTTACTAAATAAATGAGTTTTTCAATTATGGCTGTATAAATAAATCTTTTTCTTTTTTTTTTTTACATTCCTCCGGTCCCTAACAACTGAGGTTGTTATGAAGGATCCTAGGTTATCTTAATGGTATTACTGACAAGTGTATAGTGATATACAATAAGACATATATTAACATGTGTTTAATATTCAGTTGAACTTTATAAATATAAGTAATATAAATATCATACAGCATTTAAATTGGTCAATCTTGTAAATCAAATACATTGAAATGCAGTCGGCTCAGTTCAATTCAAACAGAATTTTGGCAAGTTTTAGTTGAAATTTGACCAACTATTTTGAATGGAGATTGTGGCAGAGGTCCTCTTCAGCCCACAAATGTGTTTAAAGCAAAAGGTGTAAATATGCAATACACTGTTTTGGAAGTAAAAGGTGCACTTCCCCTTCATTTTCTACCACATTTAACTCCAATGTGCACCATTTACACTTGGTACAGAATCAACCGCTATGAGTTATAAAATATAAAGGGCACCTTTCCTTTTTGGCCCTTTAACTGCTAGCCTACCTAAATATTTTGTCACCTCTTGTTACCAGGCTATTTTTAAGCATTTTGAACTACATGTGTTTAACTGTGATTTTTGTAGAAATTTTCAGTGTATTCCAGTTTGGCCTTTAACATGAAATGCACTTTTTTCAGTGTGTTGTCAATATTTTTGGGTAAAAAAATGTGGGAAAATAAAAGTAAAAAAAATAAAATTAAATAGAAAATAAAATTCTCTTTTTTTTTATTTTGTAGCATTTTTAAATAAAAAACATTTTTTTTAGGAAACCCATATTGTATGTAAAAGCCCCACTCCTTCCAATTACAATGGTAATACATATATAAATAGAAACCTGTTCCTGCCCAGGAGACACCGCAAATAGTATAAATAATATAAACAATATGAGATTTTCAAATAAAATGGAACTAACTGCACCTTGCAGCTAACTATCAGGGGTTAAACTCTTAAAAAATCAAAACCAGCCCATGCACCAGCTATGTGGACTGGTAGACCAGGGATTCCACTACAGGCACTAAACTAAAGCAGCAGTTGGTAGTGTGGAGGAACAAGACTTGATGGAGATGTGGCATAGGACACTTTGATCTTTCTGAAACTTCCGGGAGCATCTGTGTCCAGGAGGGCAGTAAACTGAACCCTACTTAAACTGGACCAACAACCTGACACAGTTGGAAAAGAAAGGTAGCAGCCTTTCATGATTTATTTCATGGAAGGTGATGGTTGTAATGGAGGATGAGTTCAGCCGGAGGGGGAGCAAGCTACCTTTGAAAGAGGCCCATTTTAGGCTTAATATAGTGGACTGAAAGAGATCTATAAGCCCCTCTTCAAGGTAACAAGCTAAAAAGCACTTACTCATACAGACCAAGAATAACAGACAAAACCCATCAATCTTAGGTGGGCTCGTGCAAATCATATCTTTTCATCTCTGTGCTATCCCAAGCAGTCAGAAAGCCACTGAGCAGCTATATTAAAAGGATTGTTCAGCCAAACTTTACAGTAATCTGAAAAGCTGCCTAAAGGTGACCCCAGAGCACACTCTGTTCCTTCCCTATTGGCTGATACAGGAAATGAAAATGCTCTTTTTTTCCAGCACCCTGGCTGCTTGAAGTAGCAAGTAAGCAATGCTCTTAAGAGCCGCCCTCTTGTAAATGCTCCCACACTCCCTGCATGTATAACTGCTGTGAACACACCGATCTGGTGGCTGCATATTCAGTGTTGTCTGCTGTCTTGCAAACAGCCGGGGGGAAGGAGCAGTTTGGGCAAGGAACCATGCCTGACATAAAGACAATCTGCAACAATGCATATAGCATTAGTATAAGGACGGTCTTACAGACAACATGCAACATGAGCTGTTTCCTCAGAAACAGCAGATGAGCCAGCCACCCGGGAAATAGAAAATACCATTGAAAGATTAAAGAGAGTTTACTCATTGTTTAAAAATTCAAAATGGAAATAATTGAAAACTGTAGGGGATCGAAATACAAGCTTAATTTACTTGCTTGGACAATGGTGTTGAATCTGACATGGCTATGTCCCCCATGTGGCTTGCTCCTCTGTTATGACAAAAAAATTTCCTATTGCAAAACACTGAGCATGAGATCTTATACTTTTCCCTAAACAGCATCCATCACTTCAGCTAGTGCATAATGATGGTGGCAGTATTCTAATGCTTCTTCTCTATTTCCCAAAGATAATTATGTGGCTTGTTCCCACAATGGCTCCAGCAGGTTGGAATTTGGATCTTCTAACCCCCAGAACTGGCCTCCAAGAACTTGTGGGCTATTGATTCTAGGGCAGTATCGCTATTTAACACCAAAAAGGCTATCAAGAGTATACATTTGCAAACCTTGCATAAGATTAGCTTTCCTCTCCTATTTTATAGCCCTCACACTATTAGTCTACTATCCCTTTAACGGAGAAAAATTTAATTTTCATAGGCAAATGCCTGTTTGTCCTGTGGCGCATCTAAAATGACAATCAGCAACTTGCGAGAGATAGCAATTACACCTCCCCTCGTAATAATCACAAGCCACATCGCCCCTATGAAATGTTGGCATTCAAGTGCCTTATGCATATGCAATGGCAGCCATCTGAATAGGATATTATTATGTATTTTTCCAGTTGCATCGGGGTGGAGGATCATAGAAAACAATCCTAGATAATTTAACTACTCAGCTTAATACCGAGTTGATGGATCTCTCATTGATCGTTATCATTCTTGACAGATTGGATAGGCAGAGGCAGGCATATTGATTACGGAGGTGTTTATCACTTTCTGACTGTATCCTATTTTAATAGTAAGATTATTGGATGCTCTCTAGCAGCTGTGCTCTATATTAAAAGTTTGCATTTAACCCCCTCTCCAGTCCGGCATTTTTATGTGTGCAAGAAAAGATTAATGCCTGGGTGGAGGGGCTAATTTATAGGAATATTAAATGTGTGTGTGTGTGTGTGTGTGTGTGTGTGTGTGTGTGTTGAGTATATACATGACTGACATTAGTTTAGGTATGCATTAATACACAATAGGATTCAGATCTAATTTAGCTCTCTAGAGATAGTAAGCCAAGAGTGGCCATACACTCTAGTGTAGCAAGGGTTACCTTAGACACCTGAACCAGAGTTAGTTCCTAATGTGAGAGGATAATATGTGCACAATGTCCCTCCACAGGCCTCTTTGTGGGTGAGACAGAACAAAAGCCTGGCTCTGCACATGAACTCCCACCAATTCAGCATCATGAATGGTAGGATAGATTTTCCACAGGCTGCACATTTCTCGAGAGGACACCCAAGAAGTCACTGACCTTAAAGTGACAATTTTTAGTTGGCATATTAAAATACAGAACCATTTTGGGCCCTAGTCCACCCCTGAAACAGAATGCAAAGTGGGTTAAAAGCAATGTGGGCCAGAGCTGTAGGTTCTGTGTTCCTGTTTTTTCCCTGTGTCCAATAGGATATGCGGGGTGGGGGGTGGTGGGTGGCAAGCAGCCTTTTTTAGTTTTGCCTCTGGAATCTATAACCATCCACCCCCCCCCAGTGCGATGATTTCTAACTATTCTTCCCCCGCGACAGCCCTCTGCCCGTACCTTCACCTCTTACCGAATGCCTGTAAATGGAACTTTAAAAGAAGCACCTCTGTACTAGAAGGTCACAGTGGTCTGAGAATGACTTGTTATGCATCATTATTTACCCCAGCACAGTGAATAGGATCTGGATCAGCACGAATGCATGATGATTTTTCTGTAACATTAGCTGATAAAAATCAAGGTGTAATATCACACCTTCCTTAGGGCTGTGAAGACATCCCCAACATGCCTCTTTGTTTAACAGGGGAGTTCATCACACCATCAAAATAACAATATAATCACAGCTTGCAGTCAGTATCCTCCTCTGTGACATCTTTTAGGCTTATATTGGTCTTAATCAGAGATGAATTTATGAAAAGTTCGATTCGGCCGATTCGCTGAAGTTTCCAGAAAAAATAGTTTTGGTCCGAATTTCGCTATTAAAAATGGCTATTTCTGGCCTTCCGAGAGCCTCAATAAGGTTGTAGAACATTTTGCTTTGCTGTAACATGCATAGGATGCATGCTGGGTTAGTGAAATAATACTGTAAGAAAGTATGACATGCAGATCAGAGGCATCGCTATTAGAATCACTATCGCAGAGCGGCAGAATTACAGAGCCTTGAGGTGGCAGCCGCATAAGGAGCCCATATATTGCCTTAAAAACACATTGGATTTGGCAGCAGCATAAGGAGCCCATATATTGCCTGAAAGACACACCCTGGAGTTGGCAGCAGCATACAGAGCCCATATATTGCCTGAAAGACACATCGGAATTGGCAGCAGCAGCATACGGAGCCCATATATTGCATGAAAAACACACCCTGGAGTTGGCAGCAGCACGAAGAGAACATATACAGATTTTGGGCACATATATCTTATATATCTTATATTACTAAAAATTAAGATTAACGTAAAGCATTTCCTCAATAATTACTTGTGGCCTGATGCGAAGGAATGTCTGTAACTGGAGAGCAGCACCTTAAATCTGTTTTGCACTATCCATATTTCTGAAGTGTTGGTCTGGCACCATGATCAATCTACTCTGCTGCATCAGGCATTGGCGGGTGGAAATCTTGGCTGATCCATGCCCGATTCATTTTCACGCAGGCCAGTCTCTCAAAAAAACAGTTTTCAAGCATACTGGAGCACATTGAACTGCCCTCATCAGAGCATCACATACGCACATCTAAGAGTTTTACCACTTTGTTCCTGTTAAAGTCTTCAGGGCCTAGTTACTACTTAGTGAAAGGCCATAGAAAGTTACACACCTGCTGCTGTTATCGACAAATCCTGTTTTATGCGTAGTGTAGTGTTTTGTCTTCCCCTCATATACGCACTAAGTATGTCAGGCAGAGAAGTTCCAGGATGGGCACAGAGGAGTTGCAGAGGCCTGAATTCATCAAGCAGGGGTCGCAGCAGAGGGGTGAGTGGCAGCAGGAGTCTCAGTGAGAGGCCTGATCTCCCAGTATCAGCTAGCGGTCGTGTCTCGACCAGCAACCCATCTGCCATCATCGATTGGTTAACACGATCATCCACTTCATCACAAGTGACATCTGACACCCCCAGTCAACTGTCGGTTATATCTTATGCTTTGGGTTCAGCTCCACTATTCAGTGAGGACGATCTGCTAGAGAAAAATCAGCAGCTACTGCACAGCCAAGAATTGGAGGAGACACTCGCCTCTTCTTCCACTAGATGAGCAAGTAGTGATGAGGAGAGTGACGTGGGGTTGAAAACGTTTTGGCTTCATAAGCAGACACTGTTGAGGAACCTGAGGACATCAGTGAGTTTTGAGGGCGCTTTTAAAGGCTTGGAGTGATGGAGAGTGACGTATTTAGCAGTCAGCATGGTGGCAGAAGGGGAAAGTCTGGAGGCAAATGTGCTCGGGGTAGACCACTTGCTGCGCAGCAGGCTACCTTCCCAAGAGGTAGTGGAAAAGGGTCCCCGGAGTCATCGGCGGCGGCAACAGGAGTGAATTAGTGCGGACTGTTGGTAGGAAAATCAGCTACTCGGCCATGTGGCAGTTCTTCAACAAGCATCCGCAGGAGGTTAACATGTCTATATGAAAGATGTGTAGGCACAGATGTGTAGGCGAAGTGTGGCCAGGGTCCCAATGTTGGCCCCACAGCCCTGAGTCAACATTTGCAGCGTCACCATAAAGCGGCCTGGGAGAGTTGGCGGTCCAGCCTGCTGCATTACCCAGTAGCACGCCGCTCCCTGTTCCAGCCAGCCAAGGCTCCACCACCTCCTGTGTGTCATACCCATCCTCTGTCGCTCCAGATGCTCCTCCTCTTAATTCGAGTCAGTCATTCTGCCAGCAATCCATTGGCCAAGCCATGTCCAAGAGACAACAGTATGTGCCCACTCATCCAACGTGCAGAAGCTAAATGTGCTCCTGTATATGTTGCTGGTGTTGCAGTCCCTCCCTTTTGAGGTGGTGGACCTTTCAGAGAACTGATGGCTTGTGTCGAGCCGAGGTGGAGCTGTCATTTCTTTGTGAAGAAGGCAGTACCAGCCCTGTACAATTTTGTTGAACAGAAGGTGGGCCAGTCCTTGAGCCTGTCAGTGTGTACCAAAGTGCACGGCAGCGCCTACGTCTGGAGCTGTAACTATGGTCAGGGGCAATACATATCCTTTAAGGCCCACTGGGTGATTGTGGTTCCTGCACAGCCACAACAGCAACTTGGACAGGTCCCGTGCACTTGTCTATTTTGGTTCATGGATGTGCACGTTTTTTTGCACATAGCAATGGTGTCACAGAAAAAAGTGTCTTATTGTCAATTACATATTGATTGTTAACATTTATCTTATTTGAACACATTTATAATAATAACATATAATAACATATAACATAATAACAATAACATATAACATAATAACATTAACATATAACATAAAAACATAAAATTTATCACATATGTTTTTTGGTTAATTTTGTATTTTTTTTTTAATGTATTTATTTATTTTATATTTTGTATTTTTTTTTAAATATATATTTTTTACATTTTTTTTATTTTTTTTTTTTGTATTTTGTCTTTTTTTTATTTTTTTTTTCATTGTCTTTTTTTAATATTTTGTTAATTTTTTTACAATTTTTGTTTCATTTTTTATTTTATTTTCGTATTTTTTTATTTTTTAATATATATTTTTTTCAGTGTTTTTATTTATTTATTTTTTTTCAGTGCCCTTCCAGCCTACCATGTGTGCAGGACATGGCAGTTTCACGCTGTTCTTCACATGGTTTGCCTTGAGCCACGGAGTCACACATGGGAGGAACTGCTAAAAATCATAAATCAATAAATGAAATCATGGCTTACTCCATGAAAACTGCAAATGGGAACCATGGTGACTGACAATGGGAAGAACATCTTGTCTGTGCTGTGACAAGGAAGCCTGAGCCATGCACCCTGTATAGCACACATGTTCAATCTAGTTGTCAAGCTTTTTCGGAAGTCTTCCCCCCATCGGCAAGACATCATAACAACGGGAAGGAAACTTTGCATGCACTTCAGCCCCTCCTACACCACCAAGCACAGCCTTCTTGAGCTACAGCATCAGAACGGTATCCCCCAACATAGTCTGATTTTCCAGCCGTTGGAATTCCACCCTCCATATGTTGGATCGACTATACAAACAGAGAAAAGCCATCACTGATTTCTTGATGATCCAAGCAGATAGGGGGACTCCCCTGTGTAACTTCAATGTAAACCAGTGGCAGCTCATATGTGACACCTGCCGTTTGCTCAGGCTCTTTGAGGAAGCCACTTTATTAGTCAGTCGCCAGGACTACGGGATGAATGATCTGATTCCACTGCTTCATGTACTACAACACATGTTGGAAACCATGGCTGGTCAGTTCACTGGAGACATGGCGCCTACATTTCACAGCCACATGAAGCCTGTGGGTCTGAAGTGGAGAAGGAGGAGGAGGGGGTGTGGCACAGTGAAGCACAGTTTAGGCTTCACAAAATGGCCATTTTATCTAGTCATCTGACAGGAGAGGAGGAGCAGGAGCAGCCAGAGTAGCTAGAGGGTTGTGAGGAAGGCAAGACAGAGGACCCAGACACACCGTGGCAGTATGCAGTGGAGATGGAGACAGGTAGTCCCTCCGATTCACTTGCACAAATGGCACGATGCATGCTCACGTGCGTAGTGACCGCAGAATTGTCTCCATTTGTCAGCGGGATTACTTCTGGTTCTCCACCTTATTGGACCCTCGCTACCGGCACAAAATGGGGTCATTTTTTTACACCCACTGAGAGGGAGGACAAACTGACCTACTACAGAGACATTCTACGTAGTCAGTTGGCCGATGCCTATCTGTGCCATCATCCATACTCTCGCAGGTCTGACTCGGGGGGACCTCTGCGCTCACCTTCCACTGCCATGGCTGCTGGGGGGGGGTAGCAGGAGCAGCAGCACCAGCTCCATCAGCAGCAGCCTGAGTCTTCAGTCGCTAATGAGTAGCTTTCTTCACCCGCATAGTGAGGCTAATCATAAGCAGCAGGAAGACTTGGAGCAGGGCCTGAACCAGCAGGTCGTGTCATACCTTGACATGACCATGCCAACACACCTTGAGGACCCGCTGGACTTCTGGGCAGCCAAACTTGACTTGTGGCCGCAACTGGAAGAGTTTACCCTGGGAAAGCTGTCCTGTCCGACCAGTAGTGTGCCATCTGAGCGGGTGTTTAGTGCGGCGGGGGCCATAGTCATGCCAAGGAGAACTTGTCTGTCCACGTAAAATGTGGAGAGACTCACCTTTATGAAGATGAATCAGGTATGGATCAGCCAGGATTTCAACCCACCAATGGCTGATCCATGGTAGTAGCTGATGCATGGTAGCTCCTTATGCTGCTGCCAACTCCAGGGTGTGTCTATCAGGCAATATATGGGCTCCCTATGCTGCTGCTACCAACTCCAATGTGTGTCTTTCAGGCAATATATAGGCTCCCTATGCTGCTGCTGCCAACTCCAATGTGTGTCTTTCAGGCAATATATGGGCTCCCTATGCTGCTGCTGCCAACTGCAATGTGTGTCTTTCAGGCAATATATGGGCTCCTAATGCTGGTTCTGCCAACTCCTGGGTATGTCTTTCAGGCAATATATGGGCTCCTAATGCTGCTGCCAACTCCAGGGTGTGTCTTTCAGGCACAATATGGGCTCCCTATGCTGCTGCTGCTGCCAACTCCAATGTGTGTACTCTTAAAACACACATGCTAGCCTATTTGGGATGCCCCCCCCCCCCTCGGTGAAAGGCAATGACTGCTGGCAATTTGATAACATGACTTTCTTTACAAAATAAAAAGGTTAGTAGACAGGTACTCTAAAAAAAAATTATGCTAGTATTTGGGACGTGCCCTGTCCAAAGACACAGGCTGGCTGCTTTAACAGTGAAAAAGTGACTTTCTTTACAAAATGCAACCAGTTAGCAGACAGTTACTCTTCAAATATTTATGCTAGTATTTGGGATGCCCCCTGTCCAAAGACACAGGCTGGCTGCTTTAACAGTGAAAAAGTGACTTTCTTTACAAAATACAACCAGTTAGCAGACAGCTACTCTTCAAATATTTATGCTAGTATTTGGGATGCCCCCTGTCCAAAGACACAGGCTGGCTGCTTTAACAGTGAAAACGTGACTTTCTTTACAAAATGCAACCAGTTAGCAGATAGGTACTCTTCAAATATTTATGCTAGTATTTGGGATGCACCCTGTTCAAAGACACAGGCTGGCTGCTTTAACAGTGAAAAAGTGACTTTCTTTACAAAATACAACCAGTTAGCAGACAGCTACTCTTCAAATATTTATGCTAGTATTTGGGATGCCCCCTGTCCAAAGACACAGGCTGGCTGCTTTAACAGTGAAAACGTGACTTTCTTTACAAAATGCAACCAGTTAGCAGATAGGTACTCTTCAAATATTTATGCTAGTATTTGGGATGCCTCCCTGTCAAAGACACAGGCTGGCTGCTTTAACAGTGAAAAGGTGACTTTCTTTACAAAATGCAACCAGTTAGCAGACAGCTACTCTTCAAATATTTATGCTACTATTTGGGATGCCCCCCCCCCCCCCTTGTCCAAAGACACAGGTGGCTGCTTTTACAGTGAATAAGTGACTTTCTTTACAAAATGCAACCAGTTAGCAGATAGGTACTCTTCAAATATTTATGTTAGTATTTGGGATGCTTCCCTGTCCAAAGACACAGGCTGGCTGCTTTTACAGTGAAGAAGTGACTTTCTTTACAAAATGCACAATGATAATAGACAGGTACTCTTCAAATATTTATGCTAGTATTTGGGATTCCCCCTATTCAAAGACACAGACTGGCTGCTTTAACCCTTTAAATGCCAGCCACGTAACATTTACGTGGTTGCCTCTCCGTCACTTAAGTGCCAGCCACGTAAAATTCACGTGCCTGGCACTACTCACCTGACCCCTTGTTGGATCCGGCCGTGTCTCCTCTTTAATTTGGTGCAATCTGATCCCCCCGTGGGGGCTCGGATGGCTCCAGGAGAGCCCCCGGAATAGGCTGCCCCCCCCCCCCCGCTTCGGCAGCAGCAGCTGCTAACTGTAAAAAAAAAAAAAAAATAATAAAAATGACATTCACTTACCCCCGTGTGCGCTGGCTCCCACTGTCCCTCCTCTTCACCTGGGGGCCTCCGATCCCCCCCCAGGACTTACCGATCTTCAGGAGAGAGCACAGGAGGCTCTCTCCCCTCTGCTCCTCCGACGGCGGCCGACATCTTGCTGCTAAGCCCCTCCACTTTGGGGGCGGGGCTAATGACGTCAACCCGGCCCCGATCACCGTCTTCAGCTCTCCCAGCTGTCAGATGCCGGTGATCGGTGCCCGGGGAAGGAGGTGGCAGGAGATCCTCTGATCTCCTGCCTCCCCCTTCTCTGGATGCCGATCACCGGCATCTGTCATCAGAGCGGCGAGGGACAAGAGCTTACAATCGGAGGCAAGTACAGTAAAATTTTTTTTTTTTTTTTTAATAAAATACTTTTGTGTCTGTTTTTTTTTTTTTTGAACAGTTAACCCTTTGTGAACTGGTAAGGGGTCCATGAGACCCCTTATACCAGTTCACAAGGCTCTGGGTCTGGCAAGTCACCTGCGGCTAGCGGGTGACTCGCTATTAACCCCCAGCCCCCCCATTACCTGCCTCCCCAACGGCCAGGGGGGGGGGGCAGAAGGGCCTGGGCCACTTAGTGGCTATGTGGGCTAGTAGCCTGCAGGGCCAGAGGCCACCGACGCTGGCCCCTGCGCCCTGTTCTACAAGCCCCCATAGCTGGCCCTTGTCGGTAATGCTGGGTAGGGGGGACCCTACGTCATTTTTTGGGGGGATTTTTAAGGGTTTTTAACCCTTAAAATTCCCCCCAAAAATGGGCTCCCCCCCCCCCCCCCTGGGAGGGGGGACCCTATGTCAATTTTTTTTTTAATTAACCGCTTATGTCCTGTTACACAGCAGGTATAAAATGCTTACAGCATTTTGTGGTGTGGTGTGGTGTGTTTGTGTTTTTTTTTACATCCTGGGTATTGGTCCTTTTCCCCGGGGCATCCCGATCGGGGATTCCCCCGCTCTGTGAAACCCCCCGATCACCCACAATAACTCATCTCACCCTGATCCTATGGTGCATGCGCGGCCGCTCGTCCAATCAGCGAGCTCAGAGCGGCTGAGTTATGGACGTCTAAGAGACGTCTAAGCTCAGCCACTCTGAGCGTGCTGGAGACCGCATCCCCCACTTCCCTCTAACAGGGAGCATGCCCGCACCGGCCATTCATAAATAGCCAGCGCGGGCACGCGCCCTGCTAGAGGGATAGCGGGGATGCGGCCCACGCATGTGCCGTAGGACTGGGATTCAGGTAAGTGGTAGCGGGTGTTCCGGGGGGGTTTCACACAGAGGGGCATCCCGATTTTGGATGCCCCGGGGGGGGAATAGAACAAACCCCTATACGAGTTCACAAGGCTCGGGGGCTGTCAAGTTTGCCTGCGGCTAGCGGGTGACTTGCCATTAACCCCGGACCCCCTATTACCTGCCTCCCCGAAGCCAAGGGAGGGCAGAAGGGCCCGGGCTGATTTAGGCGGTGCGGGCTTGTACTTGGCAGGGCGGGGGGCCACCAAAGCTGTGCCCTGTTCTACAAGCTCTGCATAGCTGATCCCCGGGCTGGTTATGCTGGGTAGGGGGGACCCCATGTCATTTTTATGGGAATTTTTAAGGGTTTCTAACCCTTAAAATTAAAAAAAAAATAGGGATTACCCCCCCCCCCCCCCCTTGGAAGGGGAACCCCATGCCAATTTTTTTCTTGATTTAACCCTTTATAGTGTGGATTGTAGTTGTATTTTATTTTTACATGTTATAAAGTGTTCTTTTCAGTTTGGGGGGGGTCTTCTGAACAGTAACGGGGGGCTACCGATACAAATGTGGTACCGTTGTAATCGGGAGAAATGGGTCTTTCACATGCAATATGGTTTTCTTTAAAACTAAAAAAGGTTTTATTTGAAATAAAGGAGACAATTTTCTAAAAAAATATTTTTTTTATTTTGTTTTGTTTAATTTACTCAAAAAATAAATTAAAAAACAGTAAAAAAATTACTGGATTGTTGATTACAAACAAGACATTTCATGTTAAAGCCTAAACTCTGCCGCAAAAATAAAATATATAATTTTCCTGGAAATACCTGCAAAAATCACCGTTAAGCATAGCGCAAAAGGGTTAAAAGGGTTAATAGTACCTATGCATGTTGGGTATCGTTCTGCTCGGGGGACCTTGCACTTTTAGATTTAGCTTGTTTTTTCTTGTTTGCATATTGATATTTTAGGAAAACTTATTTTTTATTCTGCTTTATTATACATTTTTTAAGGGAACCCTGTGCGACCAAAGAATTATTTGAGGGATTACTTTCAGAAAGATGGGCCCACTACAACATGCTGGGTACGCTTAGAAAGCTTATCATGTGTACTTTCAATGAATGTATGGTTTGTGGGGGGTATTCCAAATGTAAAGGGATGTTTTGGTAGAAAAAGCGCAAGGTACGCACTTTGTCTGCAGAGCTGAAATTTTCAAGCAAAATTACCATTGTGCACATGCTTTACTTTTTGGTGTTTGGCAACTCTTCTTTTGACAGTAGCTATGCATGTTGGGTATCGTTCGGTTCGGGGCATGCTGTGTTCTCTGTCCCTCGGTGATCCATGATGACAGCTGCTGGGTGCTTGATGGAGAAGGGCTGGAGGGGGAGAGAGCGATCACAACCCTCTATACACTTCAAACAAAAACTCCAAGAGGCCTTAATGAAGAATCTGACCTCTCCCCCTTTCTTTAGATCCCAACCACAGATGCTTGACATACTTTAATACCCCATACATGACCATGAACAATACCTCTTTCTCTAACGTTATCCTCACATATTATGACGTTCTTTATTTCTCTTCATAGGCTAATTGTTACAAACTACCCAGTTCGGGATGCCCTGCACGCATACCTGTGAAATCTTGTCCAGACCTCCAAGCATTAAGGATCATTTACACGGGTTCCATTAAACACCTGAGGTAATACCAATTCTCCCCTTTCAGATCCACTTTCCTATGCTGAGCTCTCTCTGAGCCCCCTTATAAACTAAGAGTACCTGTATATAATCTGCTCGTCAACTACAGAACTATATATCACTTCCAATTTTCCATTGAGGCTGGGCCGTCCTGTATAATGCTACTTAGTTTCCCCATAGCCTTCCCTCCTGGCCGCTAATTTCTTCTCCTTGACTGGACTTGATGTATACAGGGCATCTTGAATCAGTAATTTGCACTCCATTATTCTTTAATCCATTTGTTTCATCTGTAATCAGTACCCCTGCTTACATTGCTAGGCGTGGGGGGCATCCTACACTATATACCACCTTAATACTCTCATCACGTATACACCTGGCGTCCCCTTGACTGACTCCAGGTTTATACTGATGACAATTATTGGATTTTGCTGCTGCCGATATTATATATTATCGGGATGAACCTGGATTGTTGATTTTAAAACAATTTTTAACTTTTTATATTGTTTCTCCTGTTTTTAGATCATGGCTGCTTCAAACAATGGACTTCGGTACCATGCTCTCCCCCCCCCCCCCCCTCCCGTGGAAGAAACTTCTCCCCCAAGACAGCACGCGTCTCAATGACCTTTTTTCAATGATATTTATTTAACATGACACTTGTAATCCTAGTTACCTTCCTCGTTCCAACGACACACTGTCGCCCGGCAACGCTGGCCCCATGCACCTGCATCGCTTCCGCCCTTGGCTGGCACCAGTGTTAGGTGCCATCCGACGGCGGATGTGACGCTTGCCCGGGACCGCGGAACCAGAAGTGACGTTCCATGCTGCGCTCCACGAGCGCGCCCGGAAACGCCACAATGGCCGGCAAGGGGGATGAGATAAAGCAGCGTTCAGAGGTAACACAGCTATCGCAAAGCCTTAAGAAAGAAGCCGTGTGCTCCGGAACATGGGCACGCACATTTGCGATCACAGGCCATACCGTGTCTATTGGTAATGACATTTTTTTCATTTATTTACTGCATTGATATGATGTTTGTTTGGTGTCACGATTACACAGACTGTTCTACTATGCCTATTTGTCGGTTCACATCTGGTATGATGCTGGGTCAATGGTGTATTTGACTGACCAGAATTCTGATTCATAACTGAGACTACTTGTGTTTCATACATTGTGATTTCCTTAGCCTGAACTCACAGCCAGTCATCTATACCACTCATTAGGAACGTGTTAGTATCACCCAAAAGCTTGCTTAGTAATGGTGTGTTACCCTTTATAGTGCTTAATTCATTTACATTGTACATATTAAACCGGACCTTCACCATGATTTAATGAAAAGCCCAAACTCTTAAAAAACAATTCCTCAGCATCTAAAATTAATATATTTTACATGTTTAGTCACTAATTTATTATACTTTCCCCCACTGGGCTGCAACTCTGTTCGGGAATTTAGGATACGGGCGCCGCCATCTTGACTCAGAAGCATCACACTTACTGAGGAGAGGAGAGTGGGATAAGGTACAGGGGGGCGGGTTATAGCTGTGCTTTGCTCAGACAGAGCAGAGCTGGGGTCAGGGAAAGGTCAGCAGTCCCAGAATGCAGAGCAGCACAGTCACTTCCTGTTTGCAGGCACTTCCTGTTTGCAGGCTGCCTGCAAAAATGGCAGCTTCCATAAGCCGCCATCTTGGATGTTTAAAGGCTTATAAAATGCAGTAGATGCAGGTAGGATGATTTTTAATGTGAGCAATCTGTATGTACAGGGTGTGGGAAACATATAAGATAGACTCTTATTTAGAGTGAAGGTCCGCTTTAATACGTAAATACACTATTCTCTTTGATTTGTGAGGTGACCAAAACACTCCTGATGACAAGCTGAACCTTATACACATCAATTGTATCTTTTTTTTTGTGTTACCATGTACATATGTATATATGCTTGATTTTTTGCTGTGACATTTCAATACAAATTTTGGTGTGCTTCTGGTCCATTCTTATGATTTTCCAGGATTCGCTAGAGGTGTATATGTGGTGAGACACCTCAGGATTAGTTAAGCACCCCCTCAAACTTTGTTGAAATTATAACTGCTTTTATGGTGTGCCAAGAACCTATTCTTAATCATTACTTACATGTGGATCCATAGATGGCCTGGATAGTAGTAAATAGAGTTTTAAGGAAGCGATTCGAGCGATCGAATCGCGGCGATATTCGGAATTGTTACGGATCAAATTTTTTCTGAAATTCGTAACAAATTTGGGTTCGTCAGATTCGATTCGCTCATCTCTAGTTGTAATATTACCGCAAACTGATTTCCTATTTAGATGAAGTTAGGACCGTACAACCCAAAACGCTCTTTGCTTTTACCAAATGTTATGTTAGGTGTTATGTTAGGTGCTGAGAAACTATTTTAAAGCGGATAGCTTTCAATCATGAAATCAGACATAGTAGGGTGTTGGTAGATCATGAGAATATATTTTCCAAACTTTAGATCTAGTGAATTGTGAAATATGTAGTTTAATCTGAAAAACAACAATGATACCAATTTACAGTGTTTCCTTAAAGTTTGTGAACCATACAGAAGTTTCCCTGTAGCATTGACCTAAAACTACACCAGATTTTCACATATGGCCTAAAAGTAGATACAATGAACCAAATGAGTGAAACATATGATTCCAATAGAAAAGTTGTGGCAGAACATGAAGTGAGCAATCCGTGAGACAAACTCCACTGACATACAGTAACATAGTTGACGTTGCATTGCTTCAAGACATTGCTCCAAGCGGATCAACAATTATTAATCAAGCAATCAACAATTCCTGGAAACATAAGATGCAGTTGCGGTTATTGCTGCACAAGGGGGTCATACTGTACACTGAAAGCAAAGGTTCCCTTTTGTCTAATATTCCCAACTCATATTTTTTATTGGTTTGGGTTATCTTCTTTTAGTACTGATGTAGTTTTAGATCAAAATTTGTACAAATATGGAAACTTCTGATGGGTTTACAAACCTTTAAAGGGTAATTCCACTTATATGGCATTTTTAAAAGTTTCCATTCTTGTGTGGCAAATGGTGTATTCAATGTGCTAAGCTTATCTATTATTTTTTTTTTTTTATTTTCTATTTTTTGCAGCTCCATAGAAACAATGTGTTTACCTTAGCTATGTAAATCAAAGGGGGTGACTTCGAGTACATTTCATAGACTTCCTCACTCTAGCTTGCTAATCTTCTGATTGGATAAGGCATGGGTGACAGGTTTAACCCATTGTGCTGAAGGCATGGGTGACAGGTTTAACCCATTGTGCTGAAATTCAACTTCTTCAGTTTGGAAGGATCTCAGTCTTGTTTTCTAGTAGCAAAGAGGTTAATTGCAAAGTTCTCAGCTGGATAGGTTATTAGGCTGCTTAGACATAGCAAGAGTTGCTGAAGAGTTTGGAAGAATTGTGGGACTTGTGGTCCATTGTTTTTACTCAAGGCCAGGAAAACCTCTTACACTGTAGCAAAACAGAGTCCCAGGAATATGAGAATCATGGAAACAGCATGCAAGTAGATCACAGGTATGGGGGCACAAATCCTAACACAAATGCTTATTTTACATTCCAAAAGAGGAACACCAAAAACCTGAAAAAGGAGCTTTTTCCTTTTAAGCACCATCCTAGATTTAAAATGCTTTGTGTAAATACCTGTGGAAACCTCCACACAATCTAGTGGTCATTGCTTGCCCCTTTCCATTCACCATCAGGCAATCAGGTAGCCTTATTTTTTGGCTAATCACATTTGGACAGTCACTGGCCAACTAGTCCTTTTTGGACACAGTGGGTTTATTGTGATTCATTAAAGGTCGAATTAATTTATTTTATTTTTTTTGGGGGGGTGAAAGTGAGATTTTTCACACGAAAATTCCACGCGCGATTCAACAACATTAAGAGCATTTTTTAGTCATTTTTGCTAATTCAATTTGAGTCCGTGAAAAAGCACTTGAAAATAATTTGGTTTTTGAAAATAATTTGTGTGGAATTTTCGAGCTCAACATAATTCTGGTGCCATTTATCTAATCTAACTCATTAGATGACATGAGTATTATTTCTGAGTTTGTTTCCCAAAAAGTGGGCTACCCGGGGTGTCTCATTTCTCCTCCAGCCAGCTAATAAATTCCCAGGCATAAGGGCTGGGCTTCCCATGACATAGAGGTCATGTGGCAGGTAGACCAGTGCCTACTGTATGCTTTTTTTATATAGGGCTAGTGTCCTTCAAGGGGTGAACAATATCTTCTGCTCCCCTGTTGGCTGGGAGTTGTGGGTAATCGGGCACTCCTACCCTTTAAACATATTTTTTAAAACACAACTCTCCCTGTTCACCGTTCATGTAAAACAAAAACCGCCCAAACACAAATCTTTATTTTAATTATTTTTTTTAATTTCCCATGACATGCGCGGTGGTAAATGTGTTCAATTTTTTTTGTTGTAGCTTGGCAGTAAAATAAAGGGGGCTTAGGGTTCCACCAACAGATTGTGACATATAACATATCAATGCAACAAATCTGTTAATAATGTGAAATATTAATTGCTTAACAAAACTATCAATTAGGGACTGGAACCATTCTTGCTACATTTTGAAAAATAGGTGATAGCATAGAACTAAAACAATGGAAGGTGAATGGAGACAGAATTAGGAAGGAATACTGAAATAAGAAAATAGAGGAGCGAGGGAGGTAGGAAGATATATACCATTCAAGCTGTCTAAAAATGTCTTCAACAGAAACAAAAAGATAAGAGAAAAATATATCCCCATTTTATTGAAGGGTCTGCTTTATTGTAAAGTACAAAGCTGAGGACAACAATAACTTTTTCAACAGAATGTCTTTTTTTAATATAATAGTATAAGGTCTAACTTTCTTGAGGCTACTAGCCCAGGCATACGGGCTGGGCTTCCCATGACATAGAGGCCATGTGGCCAGTAGACCAGTGCCTAATGTATGCTTTTTGATATAGGTCTAGTGTCCTTCAAGGGGTAACCAGTATCTTCAGCTCCCCTGTTGGCTGGGAGTTGTGGATAATCGGGCACTCCTACCCTTTGAACATATTTTTAAAAACACAACTCTCCCTGTTTACTGCTCAAGTAAAACATAAACTGCCCAAAACACAAATCTTTATTTTAATTATTTTTTTTTTACTTGTGCCCATGACCAGAGCATGATTTTTGCGCTCTATAAGTCACTGGTTAGTGACAGTTCTGGGCACCAATGCATAAGAAGGACATATCAGAAGGATGGATAAATGGCATGGAGGAAGTAGAGTATCTTGAATGATTATTAGATCGAAAAAACTATGTATCAATATATCCAGGGTCAATACAAAGATGTGTACCATGGTCTACAGTAGATATACCTCGAAGTGTAACCATAACTTGATGGCATCTACTAGGGTTAAAGGTAAGGCGCTTCCTCCACCAACATAGAAGTGATTCTTTGGAACACACTGCCAGGGGAGGTAGTGACCTGCATGCCTTCCTTGCATGTAATAACATTACCAGATATGGCTACTAAACCACTGGAAGGAGATCTTCTTTTATATACAGGCTGAACTGGATAGACTAAAGTATTTATTCAGCCTTACATAATATGTCACTATGCAATCAGTCCCTAAACCAGTTCGGAATTGGGTTGTGGCAAGACATCTGTCATCAAAACAAAATGGAAAAAATAAAAGGGGAGGGTTCTTTTTAACTCTTGCAGCACTAAGTCATGGGACCACATGTGGTGCACCAGGCATTCTCTAGGCCCATTTTGCTACACTGGGTCCCCTGCGTGCGTCAAAACAAAAAAAAAAGATCATGGAGTAATGTGTGAAACAATCTCACATAGAAGAAATGGCTCTGTGGTTTTGGAAGGCATAATGTAGCTATTGGTTGTCTTGCCTGAGACCAAGGTCGACAGGAAGACCTAACCTGCAGCATTGTGTATCTTCCTGGACATACTGAAAATTTGGCCGTCCGTTGGACAGAAACAGGCCCAAACCAATGTGTCCATCCGAAGTATTTTAATTTTTTCCAGTTACAAAATCTAATCACATTCCAACTGTATTTGGCCATCAGTGTCCTTAGGTTGCTGTTGTCATTTTCTGTGGGCAGCATTCAGAGGAGGCAGTTAGATTATTGGATAGAAAGCCACCAGAGCAATATATATTATATGGCTTAATCTATCAAAGGACTTAATGATCAATAACCAAAATACCTGGCAACCTGCCACCCAGATCTGAGGGGAAAAAACGCCAACTTAGCTACTGTCATTTTAATGCCAAAGTCCCAACTGATAAAGTGAGCTGGCAACAGCTTCGTCGGCATCCATCCAAGGCTGAGATATCATTTTTGGTAGACTGACCTTTTTAAAGAGCATTTTATTTCACAAGGCTAAAAAAAAGTCGGAGCTACAGAGAAAAGTGTGTTTTAGAGCTGGAGACCAATTCCCACTCCTTTTTTGTTAACACATTTATTAAATCACACGGATGACAAGGATAAAGTAAGAGAGAAAGTAATAGGAAATCTGCTTAACTCTCTGTAACTATCTTCTGTATAGCATAGTATCTTTAAAATCACCAGATCATGTTCAAGGAGCCAAAGAATTACGAGCACTTTTTATACTATAGGATTATCCTGACATTGTATATATGACATCATATATTTTACCTTTATCACAGCATGGCTAGCTAGCAACACTGAGTGTAATTATTTCTGAAAAACAGAGATGGAAAAGGCAGAATACGGTAGGTATGTGTTGACATTGAAGAGATGTGCCCTCCTTTATATCACAGAAGAAGCTTTGACAGTCATAAGTTTAGGAGGCAGATGCAGCTATTAACGTGGACTTCTAGCCTGTTAACCTGCAAGGGCCCTCAGGGAGTTGCTGCATGCCACACCTCTCAGTAAAGATGAATATTGGATTCAGGTCAAAGCTAAATCTTACATAAATATTGTCAAGTCTGTTCGATATGGGCAGACACAACAGCTGCAAAATGGAGATCGAATTATTTTGGCCCCAATTGTTAAATATTTTTACTTAAAAATATATAATGTTCACCACCACTTGGGCTTATAGCCTGGCACACCAAGCATAGGGGCTTGGGGGCCAAACAGCTGGCCCTAGCAAGATACCAGCTAATATGTCCTTCGGCACAGATCTGGACAGCTTTTGAGCACTTGGTGACCATCCCCTATGCCTGGTGCCCTGGGCTAGTGGTTTGAGGGTGGGGCACTTTATTTTAAACAAAAAGTGGGGTAAAATGATACCCTGACAAATTGACACATTTGGACAAACAGCCTCCAAACAAAAATATAGCTCATCTCTACTCCCCAAGCATCCTGATTTACAATGCAGTTGGCGTGGAACCTTCTAGGAAGTCCTTAAACTGGGCAAAATCTATACCTCAACACCTTGCATGTCCCATTCATGCATGCTACTGCGCACAATGTGTGCACGTCCACCTGGAGAAATGTGCAGCTGCCGACAAGCCATGCACATGGAAGGGTCACTATTATTCTTCCTTCTATAATTCTTCAGGGTGTGTGTGGGCATAATACAACCCTGTGGGCATTGTGACATCAAAAACATTTTCTTATATCACAATCCAGTGAGAATAGGTAAGGGTTACAGATAGAGAGTATGCTAGTGGGGGGGGGGGGGGGTTAAATCAAAGACCTTTAATGGCTCTTTTACTAATTCCTATGGGCATACTGATTAGGGATGCCCCTCAGTGCCGCTACTCACTAGCTAACCCCAATGCACCAAGGCCACTCAGTGGTATGCATCTCCACTAGCTAAAATTCAAATCAGCATGGTGGGAAAGGCACAGATGATGCGACAAAACAGGCCTCCCTCTGTCGAGCGCTGATCTCAGCAATGTGGGGGCATCTCGATCTGGGAAGGATTTCAGCTGGACCTTGAGGCTTTTAGTGTCTATTACATTGTAATACACTGTATACCTAATGTGGCTGGCCGCTGGTTGTATACTGACTATTCCCTCCTTGGCAACCAGTAAACTTAAAGCCTGAATTCAGACTTATGGGCATTTTTCTTGACTTTCAGGCAATTCACTGCTGTGTAGCACTATAAAAGCACCTTGAACCCTCTAAAGAGGCCAACTTGAGTGCCTCAGGGTTGTGCCTCAAACATATGCTAAAAGATCACATTCATGTAGCAATTAAAACGTTTATATTACTACAGGAAATGTAAACTTGTCTATACCATTGTGCCTACACTGATGGACTTGTGTGCTACAACTTACAATATATTTCCTTAGTATTGTAACTTTGTGATAACACCATAATGCTCAGTGTTCCCTTTAAGCAACTGCCCCTTCGCTCAGCCCCGCCTGCCGCCGCGCATGGTTGCCATCTTCCGTCCTACTGGCAGACAGAACAGCCAATAAGCTGAGGCTGTGTGCGATGTGCATAGGCGCCCTAGATGCTGGTTGGCTGCATCAAAAATGGGGCAGGACTTGGTATCTCTCCCGCTGACCGGCTTTCTCCTGCCCAAATGCTGTCAGTGGGAGAGCAGAGTGGAGGACTGACTGCCTGGAGTGAAAGGTGGGCCCTGGGCTTTCTTGCTACTCTGAAAACCAGCTGGTTTGCTCGCTGCTACCCCCCCATGCCCTCAGTTTGGCCATCTGGCTCCATCAGGTTAGAAGTCCCTAAAGGAAAATGTAAGTTCTTCCATGGGGGGTGTAACAGGTTATGGGGTAACTGGAGTGTATGGGAGTGCACCTGTGTGCTGGTTGAATTAGTGCTTCTGGGGCGATTTGGGACGGCTCATTGCGTGAGCCCCCCCCCAGAGGCCTGCAATCTAGGGGGTTTCGAGAGGGCAACCAGAATTGGGATGCCCCAGGGACAATGATAAAAATCCTGGTGAACCACTTTAAAGTGGACCAACACCCAGGATTTTCACTATCCTTGGTTTTGGTCTACTTCCGCGGGGCACCCCGATCGGGGGTGCCCCGCTGCGTGAAACCCCCCAGATCGCCCTAAAAAACTCACCTCACCCCGCTCCTACGCGAGTGCTCGTCCAATCAGAGCGCTCAGAGTGGCTCTGAGCACTCTGGAGGCCGCATCTCGCGCTTCCCTCTAACAGGGAGCGCGCCCGCGCCGGCCATTCACAAACGGCCGGCGTGGGTGCACGCCCTGCTAGAGAGAAGCGCGGCTCGCGCATGCGCCGTTGGAACGGGGATAAGGTAAGGTTTCTGGGCGTCCTGCGGGGTTTCACACAGCGGGGCATCCCGATTTCGGGGATCTGATCGGCCCAGGAATCTTATAGAGGCCAGTTTTCTCCATCCTTGAGGCTGCCTGATTTGGGATGCCCCCTTGTGTAACCTCCCTCATGTTTCCACAAAACTCTCCTTTACCCTGACTCCAAGGGTGGTGTAAACAATGCGGTTGCATCCCCAGCATCTCCCGCGCGGCCACCGTTATCCTGCCAGCTGGTGACCTCCTGCTCTGACACATACTTGGGGTGCCCCCTGGGGTTGTAAGTCAGCCGGCTGGCTTTTAGGGCATGTTCCTCTTCAAAGTGGACCAATCACCTCCGTAGCCGACTAGGGCTGCCCCACTGTGTGAGCCCCCAGTACCGCTTGATTGTCTCCCCCTGGGGCATCCGAATGAGGATGCCCCGCTGTGTGAAACCTCTCAGGTTGGCCAGAAACTCATCTTTCCCAGTCCAACGGCACATGCGCAAGCAGTGGCCGCATCCCCGTTATCCCTTTAGCAGGGTGCGTGTACACGCCAGGTATTTGTGAATGTCCAGCGCGGGCACGCTCCCTGTTAGAGGGTAGCAGGAGATGCGGCCGCCAGTGCGCTTGGGCCATGTCCAGCTCCCTCCCAACTCCGCACAGCAGCTGCTCCGGCTTAGAGGGAACATTGATAATGATTCATCTCTTTTGCTGACTTGCACCTCACAATAGTCTTACAGTACGTAATTTATGATTTCATGTTCTCCATGTTTGATTTTCTACAGTATCTCTGAATACAGTACAGCTCTCCACACCTGAATAACTGACCTCCTAAGAGCAGGAACCCATGAAACTATTTTGTGACTAACAAAAAAACATTTGACAAGTCTGGATATGGTCTAGCCCTGTAAACTTCAGAAACTTGCAAATATTTATCCTATTATACTTTCTGGTCGTAGTGGCTGAACAGTATTTTAAAACAATGGCAGTTCAGATTCTGGTCAACGGTGAACAAACATGAAAGCCTTGTCAGTATAAGGAACAGCAAATCCACTTTAATAATTAGAATTAGCCTCTTCCTGGATCTCTGGCTGCATTTCATTTAGGCTTCTTTAGTGCTCTTCTGTTGGCTTTATCGGGTTATGGAATACGCAGCCCAATTATCGCAGGCAATGCGACGCAGCTAAGCATCACCAGCCTCCACCTGACATTGCAGGGTTTACAGCGAGCAGTAATGAGCACACACAAGTCATGTAGCTAGACTCTGCTTAAAGGGAAAGTGTCATGGGTTTCCAGCTATGGATTATTTCTCCATGTCTACAGGTTTACTAGTATTTAAACACATTTAGTTGCATTTGCACCACTGCTAGTAGCCATTGGTTCCTTACCAATGGCTTCCAGTGATATTGGAGGGCCTAGATTTGTTGAGGAATAAGGGGCAGAGATTTTTTAAGCTTTTGTTCCATTGCAGTATTCCTGCTTGGACGCAACACAAGCAGCTAAGTGTGAAAGGGGCCTCTGGCTTGTGCCTGACAATTGGGAGAACTCCAGTTTAACGCCTGTGTTTGTCATGTCTCACGGCGTGTGTTTTATTACCCGAGGTAACTGTTTAATATAATGTTTATTTACATAGACTGAGCAATGTGCCTTTAATTCCCTTTGTCCCTTCCTGGCTCCCTTTAGTCTAGCTGTGATGCGAGTAGCTCCTCCCTTCTTCCCATCTCCCTCAGCCAGCCCTCTGCAGTTACATTCTTTTTACCTGCTGTTGCTGTATGGGTTACATCACAAGTTTCCTGCTGTATTGAATGTACATTTCAAGTTTCCTGATGTAAGGAGTGTTTTATTGCATGATTCTGTACTGAAATAAAGATTTTAAAACTTATACTATGTGACCCACAAACAGCCGAGTAAGCTATCTGCCAAGCCTTATGGAGTAAAGAAACATCCATCACAGACACACACACAGAACGTGGAGCTGTCTGAAGGATTCACATTACTGCCATCTGGTGATTCAGAATAGTGTTTTTCTGGGTCTTCTATTTTGAGATATGATATAGGGAATATGGCTCCAAAAATGCCCATTTGGCCTTGGGTGGTGTCTTGAAAAGCTTTGATTTAGACAGTGTTCCTAAGGGAGGTTTGCCTCCAGGGGGCATCAGTGAACTGATAAGGTACCACAGCTCACATGTTCATAGGTCAGACAGTGCTGCACTTCCAGCAGGAACTGCCTGACTGTGGCAGTAGAGCACAGTTGCTGTTTCAGCTGAAACAAGCAGGTGCCCTGCAGAGCTACATGGCCACCAGACCCATTATATAATTATCTGCTGCACCTGGCTGCAGTGTGATAGATAGTTGACACACCCTCAGCTAGAAGGGACAGCAGGATACACAGTTGCTGGCAGGCTACCTCCATGTTCCTAAAGGTTGCCAGTTGTTCCCCTGTCCAGGGCCCAGTCTGTCCAAGAGGCTTCTAGGACTCCCTGTCTTGCCTAAACTACCAGGCGTCCATTGTTTCAGGAGACTGCCAAGTTACCTTCTCCAAGTCCATGACCAGCAGCCTTTCTGCTCATTTCCGAAGGCTGCTGGGATCTTGTTATGTGTTGTGTCTTTATGTAAGTAATTACAAGCAATCTTCAAGGCCCTGTTTGTAGCTTGTATATTACTGTAGTCTTAGTTATTTTAGTATTAAGTAGCAATAAGGTCCTGTGTTATTACTTGCTGACTTTTACTGTTGCTGTTGTATTATAATGTTTTCATGACTGAAGTAAGGCCTTTCTGTACAGTTTTATTTATCCTGTCCTGTTTCTATACCCCAAGGCATTCATGAAACTATTCTGTCAAGCCATTTCCTTGGCAGTGAGCTCTGGCCTTGGAGCTCCCCATGACATCTTCCCCTAGGAACTACAAATTAGAGTAAACCAGATCTGTGGGCCTGGCCTCCACCTTACTCTACCTTATTCAAGGACCCAACAACAACAGAGAGGGACCTGGAGGGGGTACCATGTGTGAATGTGGGAACCTGAAGAGGGAGACACCAGCTGAAGAAAAAGATCAGTTGTGGAGATTTTGCCATAAAATAAAGGTACCCCTGGATGATCACCCAGATTGGGGACTGGAGCCAGTGAGAGGAATTTTTTCATGGAATTCCCAGAGAGTAGGCCTTAGTCCAGTTTGGCCTCGCTATACCACATTCAGTAGGTTTCAGAGTCAAAGGGGTACTCACATGGAATTTAAATGCACCGGTTGTTATTATGCTAGTACTGTTTAATATGATTGATGGCAAAACACAGCATACATTAGCAAACACTCTGCTTTTAGGCTGGCTGCAACCCTTGGAATTCCAGAAACAAAACAGGGACACCAAAATAACCTACTCCCAAAATGTTACTTGTGGGCCCTGACTTAAAGAGATAGGTGTTAGGATAAAAAGCAGTGAATGGGCTGCTTAATCCCATGATTTCTTGGAGGGGGGATACTCAGTGGGGGCATCCCAAATCAGGTTGCCCAATCAGGTTGTTGTGAGGGTGAGAGGACCTCCAGTCAATGTTCAATAACAAGTAGACGTAGCCCAGGAAAGGGTATAAGCAGTCCTCTGGGCTGAGACACCCATCAAATCCGCCCATGCTAAAAACATTTTGGGAAATGAAAAAAACACTTACCTGATTGGTGCCCGCTACCCAATACCACAGCAGGAGCTGTCGGATTTGCTGTGTCTGTCACCAAGAGATCTCCTGTGCTGAGTATGATTGACTGTTAGCCGATCACTGTGCAAAATTAAAAATTGACAGTGGAAGGGAGCATGTGATTGCTAGATGCCCTGCACTGATCTGGGAAGACCAATCCCCTCCTGTCTCGATGCTCTCCTGCTTCTAAAATGTAATAATGAATAGAGACCAGGGAGCTCACACACAGCCTCACCTGGATCTGGGGAACCCATAGTGCATGCTCGGCATCACCTCAACCCTACACCCGTCAGGCATATTTGAATGGAACAGACAGATGGACTGGCCAGCTGAAATGCACGGCGATGAATGACGATTGGAGGAGGGCCCACACATGCACCGTGCGAGTGGGGATCAAAGCAAGTTACTGTGCAAACCTGGGGGCATCCCATAACCCAGGAGAGGAAAATCTCATTCAGTAAATGGGAAACCAAAATCAGACTGCCCCAAATGGAAGGGTTAAATGAACCTAAAAGTGACTTTAACCGGACCAAAACCTGCGATTGGCCGCCGGGTGGTCACGTGGGCAGGTCCTTCCGGCGGCCGGCACAGAGGATGCGACTAAGGCCCAGCCCGGTAGCCAATCGCGCGACTCCTTTCCCGGCGCTGGCTCGCAATTAAGGTGAGTATTCTGCACGATCTGTTCAGTTAGGTGTGAGGGGGCTCCAGAATTCTGGATGCCCCCCCCCCCCCGAGCTTCTTGCTATCTGCAGAGAGCGGGACCAACACCCGTTAAAGTAATAAATAAAACTCCCTTTTTGTCAGGTTTTTAATGTTCTGCCTTATTGTTTTCCTCTTCTGTGATGTAAAATAAACATTTGTAAAGGTTTCCTCCTCATACATGTGGTTTACCTATCAGCATGCTGATGATACCAGTAACCCTTTAAAATGGACCAAAACCCAGGATTTTAACTATCCTGGGTTTTAGTCCATTCCCCAGATCGAGGTGCCCCACTATGTGAAACCCCCCAGAGATCACACATAAACTCACCCCATCCCGGTCCTATGGCGCATGCGCAGCCGCTCGTCCAATCAGCACACTTGGAACAGCTGAGCTATGGACGTCTAACCCGACTCACCCCATTCACAAACGGCCGGTGCGAGCACACGCCCTGCTAGAGGGATAACGGGGATGCAACCTGCGTCGTTGGACCAAGATTAAGGTAAATGTAGCGGGCATCCTGCTTTTGGATTTGGGTTTGGGTTTTGGTCCACTTTAACTCCTGGAACACAAGGTCTGTGTTCCCCTTCAACGGAAGAGGTTAAATTAATGAGGGTGGGGTTAAACTTGTCGCCTCTGCTTCAGCCAATCAAATGATTAGCAAGCCAGAGTCAGGACATTTTTGTTCTGTACATCAGAACACCCCTTTGATGTACATTGCTAAGGTAAACACATTGTTGCTAGGGTAAACTGTTTTCTTTTAAAACATGGGATGGCAAAAAAATAAAAAAGATTTAACAGTGCCTTAAACATTTTTTAAAAATGCAAGTGTAAGTGGAATAAACCTTTAAAATCCTTTTTTGCTTGGGGTTTCTTCTGCCCTGGCTTCACGTTGCATCCCCTGCTGCCCAAACATAGGAGCATTCCCACTTACTGATTTACTGCCCAATTATTGATCTGAAAACAATGTTGGACTGAGTGTGCTGTCAATCCTGGGACTAAAACCAAGGAACTGAAGCCTGCAGACTGGTAAGTACGGATCCAGCTTTCTTTAACAGCTTAAAGTGGACCAAAACCCAGGATTTTGACTATCCCGGGTTTTGGTCCTTCCCCCCCGTGTGGGATGCCCCGCTGTGTAAAATCCCCTAGGTAGCCCACTGCAACTCACCTTTCTCTGGTCCTATGGCGCATGCACGGCCTCCCCACCAAACAGTTCGCACAACTGCACAGACAAAAACTCACCTAATATCTTCTAAGTACTCGGTTCCAGCCAAGTCTAGCCGAGTGCACAGACAGCTACATGCCCGCTACCCTTTAATAGGGAGAATGCACACAGCGGCCGCTCACAAATGTTTGGCACGGATGCATGCCCTGCTAAAGGTATAACAGGGAGTGGCTTGTGCATGCATCGTTGGATTGGGGAGAAGGTGAGTTTACTGGGTGACCTGGGGGGTTTTACACAGCCGGTGGGAGTATGGCTGCCCTGGAGTCAGCATTCTTCAGGCTAAAAAAAACCCTTTTGTTCAGTGCAGCTCCCCCAACCAGAAAGTCCTCTCTGGTCCAAGATAGAGGGTGTGACTGGTTTATATGCCTGTAGCGCACCCACTCTATTCACTGCAATGAAGGGGGCGTGCCATGGTGTAATGCAGGACTCTCTAAATACACCACCTCCATTGCAGTGGATGAAGTTAGCATGCTACAGGGGTGTAAACCAATCATGACTATGGCCAAGGTAAAGTTGCGCTGGTGAGTGTAGCTGTTTTCTTTGTTTTCTGCCTGGACAATCCCTTTTAAGTAAACCAAAACCCATCTAAGGAATCTATAAGACTCCAGGGCCACCTGATTTACTCTCCCTGCCTGATTCCTTCTGTATGACCCCCCCCCCCCAGGGTCCCCAGCAAAACCTACTTGATCCCCAATCTAAGGCACATGTGCAGGCACAACTGCACTACACCTTTAGCCAGGTGCACACCCATGCCTCCTGCTAAAGGTTAGCGCAGATGCAACCGTCAGCCCCGGGGGCGAGGACCAAAATCCTAGTATAGTCAAAATCACAGGTTTTGGTCCACTTTAATGCACTGCACTTTAAGTGCTATCTTAAAATCTTCAATGCATTTCAATAGCTTCTGTACATAGATAATCCAATCATTTGAGTTAGGCTCCTGTGTTTAACCTTTGCTATATCTGTAAGTACCAATCTTTCTTTTTACTGCTTGGACTTTCCCTTTAGGGTTGAATGAATCTGCTACTCTCCCACACCCCCTGCTGGTCGTGTACATTAGAAAAGGAAATCAACAGGTTGCCATTAGGGAAGGAATTTGCTTAATTTATCCACACTGTATGAATCGGCCTTCAAGAGTTCCGGTGAGCAGCATTATTGACGTACACGAGATATCGCCTCTGCTATTAAAATGAATAAGACATCCTATCTAAAGCCGACCTCACATATGGAATATGCTGAGGGTTGTAAATATGTCAGCAGGGATACACACGCCAAGTGCTTTAAAATCCAATACATATACGTTAAAAGAGCATGTCATCTAGGTGATTGGTATAGCTACAGGGGCCATCAGGTTGTTGTTGGCAAGTCATATTATTTTCTCCAGCACTCTCATGACATATCTGACTGCCACATGCTGTACTTCCAGAATTAGCTTAACTTGAATATATTTTCAGCAATAAATTAGGGCATTAGCTAGAACACCGCGTTTTATTACACAAGTAGGAGGAAAACAGATTGATAAACTCTTTATAAAAGTTGCTCCTGCATATTTATAGTCTAAAAATATGTTCAAAGTTTTTTAGACTAAAAATAGCTTATAACCATTTTTTTCTCCAGCTCCACCCTGCGATTCAATGTGGCATTTAAACACAGATCTGTAATTGGTGAAACTTCAAAATGGACATGTAAACAAAAATGTTGTGCCAATGCAGAATGCTCCTCCCAGTAAAAAGTGCTGAACATGAGAATGAATAACCCTTCTACATTCCTGGTCACATCTAGCATCTGTCTTTTCCACCGGCAGCCAAATGAGTTTGCTAGACTGGCATACACAAGCTGTGCATGGGCCCACGCAAGATCACCCGTCTAACCCTATTGGGTGTTGGTGGTTATGGAGTATGCAACATGGAGGCTGATTCATTACTAACGCCAGGTGTCGGCAGACGAGCGTCCGCTTAGAGCGACCGCTAGCAGACGCTGTATGTGAATATCGGGCACTGTAACATAATGCCACAGTCGCTCTAGTAACCTGGCCGGCATTGATGAATCTGATGTATGTTGGGCGCTCTAACACCAGTACAGCACTGCAGGGAGTGAAAGGTAGCCAGCTCGGTGCCACCGGCGCTCCACACCATACTTATCAAAAAAGGACACACACACACAGTGTATGTGCTCTAAATATGGTCGCTATAGCATAGACCGGCAGACACTGTGTGATTAAAGTATCCACCGGTAACAAAGCGAAAACACATAGAATGACATTGTTTTAACACTGTAACATTACCACTTTAGTGCCAGACCTGTAATGACAATTCTGCATAAAAATATAAAAAGTTTCTAAAAATGTGTGTCTGCAGCCAGGAGAGGTCACACAATGAGCGAAAAGTAATACCTGGCGCTCTGAAAGCTAGAGAGTCGGCGCTATACACTGAGCCGCCTGTAATAATACATGTGACGCTACATGGCGCTGTTAGAGTTGCTCACCAGAATTGCCTTCATAAATGTGGTTTTGCCTACAGCGCCCGGCGTTCACCAGGCGCTGCCTGCCGCTATGGGGCACTACCTACCGCTATCCCTTCATGAATAAATCTCTTAGTAGCACAGAGGGGACCAGTGGCGTTTGTCAAGCAGGCACATGCAATAGACTATGCAGAGTGGGGTATCCCTCATCTGGATGCCCCTACACTGAGAGACTGAGAGGACCAACAGTCATTTGCTTTGTTTATTGGATGCACAAGCACTGTTGGTCAAAGCTCATTGATCTTTTGTGGGTCTATTAGACATAGGCCCGTATTTATGAAGGAATAGCGACAGGTAGCGACTGGTGAGCAGCCGGTAATGACGGGCCCCGCCACGAGAACGCCGGCTCCCCACCACAATCACACATTTATCAAGGCAATCCTGCTTAGCGACTGAGATAGTGCCATATAGCCACTCATTCATCATTATTCCAGCCTCAGCCCACAGCGCCAGCGTCCAACCTTGAACAGCGACAGGTATGACCTCTCGCTACCTGGCGCTCTCCAATGCATTTCAATGGAACAATCTTTAAATATTAATAATTAATTGTTATTAATGTTTTTTTTTTTTTTTTTTTTTTTTAAATGTGAAAAATTCTGTGACCACTTTAGAATTTTTTATTAAAAAATAAAAATAAAAATTGATATTACAGAATTGATATTACAGGTCTGATATTAATGTATTCATATTACTATATAATATGAATATATACATATATATATATATATATATATATATATATATATATATATATTATGTGGTAAGGTGCAAGGGGCCGTTATTGACGGCAGGTATGTAGCACCAATGTACCTGGCATTGGTGCAGTAAAGCCGTATAGCTTGTTTTCCAGCATCAGCTGCTGGTGGCAGTTTGCTGCTGTTGCTTTAGAATAGCCGAAAGGCTAACCTGGGACGGCTTTACTGGAATGGAGTAGAGCAGGGTGGGACTCCATCCCACTACCCAGGTCCGGGTTTTGCGGGCTGTTTAAATAGCCTGGGGAATCAGCTGTGGCTGGTCCTTTTGTCTAGAGCTCACATGGGAGTGAGACTCTGTGAGCCTGGCTGAAATCTCCTGTGGAGGCTGTTCATGCGGACCTGAGGCCTATCTTGACTGTAAACAGGACATTTGATCAAGGACTAAAAGCTGTTTGCCTGACTGTATCATTTATGCTGCGGTTTCCTGAAAAGGTGATGTAACCTGTATGGACATATGCTTTTGTGGATTTTTGTGTGAAATAAACACAGACTTTACTTTGAACTGTTTGCCTCCGCCTCTATACTGCTGACACCCGGTCGCCTACCAGAGCTAATCTCCACATTTGGTGTCGGATGCGGGCACAGCAGTGAGGCCGTTGCTAGGAGCAACCGACGAAAAAGTTTTTGTTTTGTGCATGTCCTATATTAAACCTGCCAGGCTGCTACCTGGGACTGCAGATAAAATGGAGGCGGTCGTGAAAGCGCTCTTGGAGGCGAATCAGCAGCAGCGGGAGACCAACCAGCTGTTTTTGCAACATATGATGGCGCAGCAAGCTGCAGGTGCGCCCAAAAGTATTCCTGATGCCCGGAAAGCTCACAAAAATGACCCCTTCAAATGACGTTGAGACTTACCTGGCGGTGTTTGAAAAGGTGGCTGCAAGGGAGAAGTTGCTGCATGACCAGTGGGCTGATGTCATCGCTCCATTTCTGGCGTCTGGACCCCAGCAGGTGTTGTTTGATCTCCCAGAGGACCAAGCCGCTGACTACCCGACTCTGAAGGGTGAGATACTGGCCAGACTGGGGGTGAATGTGTGGGTTCGGGCTCAGCGGGTGCATCAGTGGAGCTACCAGTCGGCAGAGCCCGCCCGGTCCCAGTACTATAAACTGCTGCACCTGCAGCAAAAATGGCTGCAGCCGGAGTTGTTAAGCCCCACTGCCATGTTGGACCGCTTGCTGGCGGACATTTTCTGGAGGGCTTTACCGCACCCTCTTCAGCACTGGGTTGGCCAGGTATCCCCTGACAATGCACTAGGGATGGTGGACCTAGTGGAGCGATATGAGGCCACCAGGAACGTGCAAGGCGGCTCCATGGGGAGGGATTCGGGGAAACCCCGGAGGTCCCCACCCCAGCTCAGGCGAGTGGTGTCCCCTAAACCCCCTCAGGACCTACCCCCCAAAGTCCCTGCCCAAGTGTTGTGTTGGGGATGTAAGGAGCCGGGGCACATCAGAGCCAATTGTCCCCACCAGGGGGAGCCCATGGACGTGAACTTTGGTTACCGCCCTTCCATGTATGCCAGGAGGCTGTGTGCTGCCGGTGTCCCTGAGCTTGTGGGGCAAAGTCACCTCTGTCAGGTGAAAGTGGGAGACTCCCTGGCTGTGGCCCTTTTGGACTCGGGGAGTATGGTTACCCTGGCAAGACCCGCCTTAGTACTGCCCGATGAGTACACTGGGCGGAAAACCGGGGTTTTGTGCATTCATGGGGACTTGAGAGACTATGCCACAGCACAAGTGTCTCTCACCACCGTCTCCGGCAGCTGGAAACATGAAGTCGCTGTCGCCGCTAAACTCCCGTATGAACTGATTATTGGGAGAGATTTTCCAGGGTTCAGGTCCCTGTGGGCCAAGTTGGCAGTTCCGGAAACCCGCGAGGCGGGTGTGTTCCCTATAGACTGGCCCTACTCAGGGGAGACCCCGGTGCCCTGGGAACCGGAATCAGGAGGCACCGTGGAAGAGGTGCCCGCCCCTAAAATGGAAGAGGGGGAGTCAACCCCACTAAATGTTATGGTTGGAGATGTGGAAGAGTTGGCAACAGGTCCAGAGTTGGCAGATCTCCATGTCCCCACAATTAACTTTGGTACCGCTCAACACCAGGACCCGACACTGTCTCGGGCCTGGGAGAATGTTCTTGAGGTGGAAGGTGAACCACAACAGCCAGGGGTGGAGTTACAGTTTCCTCGCTTTGTGGTTCACCAGGAAATGTTGTACCGAGTAAACAAGGTACGTGAAGAGGTGGTGGAACAATTGGTGGTACCCAATCCATATCGCAAGTTGGTGTTGGATTTGGCCCACCAACATGTTCTGGGTGGACACCTAGGCCAGCAGAAAACTCTGGACCGCGTTTTACAACGATTCTACTGGCCCAGTGTGTACAAGGAGGTGGAGAGATATTGTGAGTCCTGCCCAACATGTCAGATGACCAGCCCTCAGCCTCATTACCGTGGTCCCTTAGTTCCTCTCCCAGTTATTGAGGTACCCTTTGAGCGGATTGCCATGGATCTAGTGGGTCCAGTGCCAAAATCCGCTAGAGGGCACCAACATATTCTGGTGATCTTGGACTATGCCACGCGGTACCCTGAGGCAGTGCCCCTGCGTCACACCTCTGCCAAGCTCATTGCTAAGGTGCTTATGGAAATGTTTTCCAGAGTAGGTCTGCCTAAAGAGGTCCTGACCGATCAAGGTACCCCGTTTATGTCGAAAGTAATGAAAGAGCTCTGTAAACTGCTGCAGGTGAAACAGTTGCGGACATCCGTTTACCACCCGCAAACAGACGGCCTAGTAGAACGGTTTAATCAAACTTTAAAGACCATGTTAAAAAGGGTGGTGCCAAGGATGGGAAGAATTGGGACTTGCTGCTGCCCTATCTGATGTTCGCAGTGCGAGAGGTGCCCCAGGCCTCTACGGGGTTCTCGCCCTTCGAACTCTTATACGGTCGACATCCACGGGGCCTGTTGGATATAGCCAAGGAGGCCTGGGAACAGCAACCCACACCCCACAAAAGTGTGGTAGAGTACGTTACTCACCTACAGGAATGGTTAGAGACCGTCTTGCCGCTTGTCAGAGAACACATGGAGGCAGCTCAGCGGGCCCAAAGCAGGATTTATAATCGGCAAGCCAGGGTACGGAACTTTAACCCAGGTGACAGAGTTGTGGTTCTGGTACCCACGGTGGACAGTAAATTTCTAGCTAGGTGGCAGGGTCCCTATGAAGTCATTGAAAAAGTTGGGGAAGTGACTTACAAGGTACATCAGCCTGGGCGGAGGAAGCCAGAGCAGGTGTACCATGTAAACCTGTTGAAACTGTGGAAAGACAGGGAGACCCCTGGGGGTGACAGTCCCCGACCAGGTATGGTGGGGGTGGAGCTTCCCATTCCTCGGTCTGTTGTTAGAGAAGCAGTAGTCGAGGTGAAAACTGGCGACAACCTCTCCTCTAAACAGACTCAGGAAGCCAGGGAGTTTATTAGCAGAAACACAGACGTGTTTTCAGAACTCCCTGGGCGCACTTCGGTCATCCAACATGATGTTGTCACGGAACCTCAGGTCAAGGTCCGGTTGAGGCCTTACCGGGTACCTGAGTCCCGGCGACAAGCTATCGCGGAGGAAGTGCAGCAAATGCTCCGGTTAGACGTGATTGAAGAATCAAAGAGTGAGTGGGCCAGCCCCATAGTCTTGATTCCCAAGCCCGATGGTACGTTGCGGTTCTGTAACGATTTCCGCAAACTTAATGAAGTTTCCAAGTTTGATGCCTACCCTATGCCCCGGGTAGATGAACTCATTGAGAAGCTAGGCCAAGCCAGGTACTTTTCGGTTTTGGACCTCACAAAAGGGTACTGGCAGGTGCCCTTGACTGAGGCTGCCAAGGAGAAAACAGCCTTTATTACACCAGAGGGACTGTTCCAATACAAGGTATTACCCTTTGGGTTACACGGCGCTCCCGCTACGTTCCAAAGGTTAATGGATATTGTCCTCAGGCCACATCGTCGGTATGCTTCGGCATATCTGGACGATATAATTATCCATAGCACGGATTGGGAAAGTCACCTACCCAAAGTCCAGGCCGTAGTGGATTCCCTCAGGAAGGCTGGGTTGACGGCAAACCCGAAAATATGTGCTTTAGGCCTAGAAGAAACAAAATACCTGGGCTATGTGATTGGACGAGGAGTGGTCAAGCCCCAGGTGAACAAACTAGAAGCCATCCGTAACTGGCCACGGCCTAACACCACCCGCCAGGTAAAGTCATTTCTGGGGTTGGTGGGATATTATATGCGGTTCATTCCCAATTTTGCCACCCTAGCGGCACCATTGACAGACCTGTTAAAGGGACGCAAGTCTGTCATGGTGAAGTGGAATGAACAGGCCGAAAAAGCGTTCTCCGCTTTGAAGTCTGCCCTGTGTGGGTCTCCGGTGTTGGTGACACCCGACTTTAAGAGGGAGTTCATAGTGCAGACCAATGCCTCCGAGGTAGGTCTCGGTGCTGTACTGTCTCAGGAAGTCAACGGGGAGGAGCACCCCGTTGTCTACATGAGTCGCAAATTAACACCCGCGGAGACCCGGTATAGTATAGTGGAGAGGGAGTGTTTGGCCATTAAATGGGCCCTGGAGTCTCTTCGCTACTACTTGCTGGGGAGAAGGTTCCGGCTGATTACGGACCACTCTCCCCTCAAGTGGATGTGCCAGGCTAAGGACAGAAATGCCAGGGTCACCCGATGGTTCTTGTCATTACAAAACTTCAAGTTTACAGTAGAGCACAGAGCGGGACGATTATTGGGTAATGCGGATGCCCTGTCCCGAGCACATTGTTTGGCATGTGTCCACCCCCTCAGGGTTGAACAAAGGGGGGGGTATGTGGTAAGGTGCAAGGGGCCGTTATTGACGGCAGGTATGTAGCACCAATGTACCTGGCATTGGTGCAGTAAAGCCGTATAGCTTGTTTTCCAGCATCAGCTGCTGGTGGCAGTTTGCTGCTGTTGCTTTAGAATAGCCGAAAGGCTAACCTGGGACGGCTTTACTGGAATGGAGTAGAGCAGGGTGGGACTCCATCCCACTACCCAGGTCCGGGTTTTGCGGGCTGTTTAAATAGCCTGGGGAATCAGCTGTGGCTGGTCCTTTTGTCTAGAGCTCACATGGGAGTGAGACTCTGTGAGCCTGGCTGAAATCTCCTGTGGAGGCTGTTCATGCAGACCTGAGGCCTATTTTGACTGTAAACAGGACCTTTGATCAAGGACTAAAAGCTGTTTGCCTGACTGTATCATTTATGCTGCGGTTTCCTGAAAAGGTGATGTAACCTGTATGGACATATGCTTTTGTGGATTTTTGTGTGAAATAAACACAGACTTTACTTTGAACTGTTTGCCTCCGCCTCTATACTGCTGACACCCGGTCGCCTACCAGAGCTAATCTCCACAATATATATATATATATATATATATATATATATATATATATATTACATATATATTACATAAATTATTTAAAATCCTTTTTTTTTTTGGTTTCCAAAAATATGGCGGTTTGGGGGTTAAAAAACCTTTTAACACATCGCCTCCAGCGCTCTGGGGTTTAAACATGCATTTCACAGCGCTTGAATTTTTTGAGCGTGATTTTTTGATGAATATGGTGGGAGCCGGTCGCTCTGACCAGTCGCTATCATGCGCACCCATACAGCGCGGAACCTGTCAAATAGCGACTCGTAACCTTGTATTCAACATTACGCCACACCGACTGAATCGCTGTCAACAACCGAACAACGGCCAAGCACAGCGACTACTAGCGGGTGCTGTGAAAATACCGCTACAGTCGCTCAACTGTCGCTACATGTCGCTATTAATAAATCAGCCTCATAGAGAGCACTGTGAAATTCTGCATGATTTCTGGCATTTCCCTGAGTTTTATTAATTTTGACATTCTTACTAGGGATGCCCAGGGATAGGGGGATGCAATGAGGGTTCTGCTGTGGGTTGAAGTGTGTGCCTATTTCAACACTATTATTAATAATCTACACTGATTAAAGACAAAATGCTTTAATAAAGGTAGATAAAGGTAAATATTCCAGATGCTTGTTTGGAGTGGAGCTGCTCCTCCATGGTGCAGACTACTGTTCTAGACAGAGGTGTCAGGGGACCTCATGGCTTACATGGCTGAAATATTGTGGTGGGCCTTTACATGGGACCAGATTTGGTATCTATGGCCAGTCTCCTGCTGCATTGAGAAAGCTATCAATAAAATTTGGTGAGGTGAAACTATAACTGCTATTAGACTGCATGACCAGCAGCACGGAACCACACTAGGGGGTTAAAATATTAAAAAAGCTCCCCTTCTCATGTCCGAAGATTAATGGCCAATTTCTTAACAGCCCCAGGCACTTTTGAGTTAACTGACATAACATGACAGAATAAGTGCGGCCATATTGGGTAAAGATATTGTGAGATGATGACAACATAGCAGTCTGTCACCCTTTTAACTGTTGCCATCCTGCCTTGCAAAAAATCAGTACATAACTTTCAGTGGCAAATATGGATTATGACACTGGAGACTGGGTCTCAGACACAAAACAGTTACTAAAATCGTAATTGCACAAAGTAATGCTATACAGCACGTCAAAAGCATTGTTGTCACTGGTAAACTGGACCTTCAGCATCATTTATTAAAACCTTATAAAAAAAAATATTCTCTAGCATCTAAAATTAATATATTTTACCTTTTTAGGCACTTCCTTATTGTTCTTTTCCCCACTGGGCTGCAACTGTGTTCAGGACTCTAGCATATGGGCGCTGCCATCTTTCCTTAGAAGCTTTACATACTGAGGAGAGGAGAGGAGAGGGGGGCAAAAGTGCAGGGGCGGGTTATAGCTGTGCTCTGCACAGACAGAGCAGACCCGGGGTCAGCAATCCCAGAATGCAGAGCAGCACAGCCAGAAGACACTTCCTGTTTGCAGGCAACCTGAGACTGCCTGAGACTCCATGGGCCGCCATCTTGGATGTTCAAAGGCTCATAAAAAGCTTCCCTGAAAAACATCTAGTGAAACTGTTGATCTACAACTGAAATAATCTTCTATCCCCCATATGTAATTAACTATTCACATTGATTGATGAATGTTTTTATTTAGGTCCACGTGAAAAGGAAAGACCACAGTGTTGTAGAAATAACACTAAAATCACTTATTACTGTGTCTTACTTCCATTAAAATTCTATATACTTATGTCATCATTTCATTGTTGCATCAAATTCATCCACAAAATTAACATCTTTCATTATATTATATAATTTATCTTGATCACTATGAAGTGGATCTGTATATAAGCACATAATAGAAATTGAACCCGCACTGCCCGGGTATAAAGTGTCAGTGTTTTAATTAGATTTGTTCCAAGGGTGCCCAGGAGGCCAATCTATGCCCTCAATTGTTTTGTGAACAGGGAAATCGCCAGAAGCCCTATATACCCTGACAGTTTGGCACTGTTTATGTAAATTATAAACAGGGGCGTACATACCATAGGGACAGTGCAGGCACTTGCCCCCAGGCCCGTGCCCGTGGTCTCCATTGCCTCTGCAGTATGTATCTGGCCAATACTAACCTAACCATGCTGCCTCCTTCCCGCTGTGACGTAGACACACAACTCAGCACCGCACTGCCCCAGCTTCCCTGTCGGCACCAAGCGTGGACCCAGCCTCTCTGTTGGCACCACATGTGGGCCCACCTCTCTGCCAGAGCTGCACGCACACCCAGTTCCGATAGCGCATGCGACAGTGAGGGACAGGTGCCAGAGCACCATTCGAACTCAGCTGGTGTGTGTCTGGGGGTGGCCGTTGCAGCTGATGGGGGCCCTGCTATGGGGCCCCATAAGGGAAATAAACAAAAAAATTGTATCATTCTATATACCTAATAGCTGTTTATAAACAACATTGGCAGTTGAGCATAGAAGCATAAAAGTCCATTGCTGAAAGAGTTTTTGGTCTAGCCTGTGGCAGAGTTTGGGCGTGAGGGATTCCAAAGTGAAATCCATCATGTCCATGCCAGAATATCAGTGGATACTGCAGGGGCATCATATGACCTATGAAATTCATATATCCTCTGAAGCTGATTAGCACGCTTTTGTAAGATGATATCTTTCTTATCACCTCTTGTCATAAACCATCACAATGGCAACTTCATTAATGGTTAGATCATTGAATCTGCCTGGGTGTTGCCCTGCAGATGCTTTATCTGCTCTGATAACAACCTTATGATTATCTGATGGCCTTTTTTTGATTTGCTGCCTTGATTGATATAGGGTTTATGTTGATGCAGCATGTCCTGTCCTGTAGATGTTTTTCCTGCTTGGTAGTTGGAAATTTACTGTCCCTTTAACTCAGTAGTCCTCAAACTTCCTCCTCAAGGGCCGAGACAGGCCAGGTTTTGCAGCTCTCCACGCTACTCCACAGGTGAATTAACTGGTGCTCAGACAGAGCTATAGCCCTAATTATTACATCTGTGCATCAGCATAGAGAGCTGCAAAACCTGGCCTGTCTCGGCCCTTGAGGAGGAAGTTTGAGGACTACTGCTTTAACTGATCATCACCCATGAAGTAGATCTGTAGGAATGCATGTTCCTGATTCCAAACAGGCAAAAGAGAGCCAATAAGGTCGGATATCTGACATTGTATTTTAAATGTGGGCATGAAACCACTTTCTCTAATTTCAGTTGCACCAAATGAAGCCATGTGAAAGCAGTTATTATAACTTTGTATTTTGTTAATCTCTTGATTCTGGGATATTGCCAGTAAGCAATGACTTCAGTGGCACTGGAGGAGTTGGCAAATCTGGTGTCTGCACCTTCCTCCAAAGCAGCACATACCTAGTGGCTCTTTGGTAAACTTTAAGGCAGCACAGGAAGGCCATAAGACTTCCATCTTGCCAATCACAATCAACCCATGTTTGCCATAGGCTATGGTTGGATCATAAGCAAAAGCAGCATCATCCATGAATCCCACTGATTAGCAAGTTGAGCAACACAATGTGCTCTATCAGTTTGTTTTCTGGCCTGGGTTTGCTGAGGACTTTCAGCAGCTCGAACAGCAGCACGCTGTATTTTATTTATTTCCCGACAGGCCTGAGTTTCTTGAGATGTTTCAGCAGTTTGAGCAGCTGCATGCTGTGTTTTATTTTTTTTCCGATGGCCTGAATTTCCTAAAGCATTTTAGTGGCTCAAGCAGCAGCATGCTGTATTTTATTGATTTTCCGATGGCCTGAATTTCCTGAAGCATTTTAGTGGCTCAAGCAGCAGCATGCTGTATTTGATCAGCCTACGGTCTGGCCTGAGTTTCCTGAGGCGTTTCAGCAGCTCAAGCAGCAGCATGCTGTATTTGATTGATTTTCTGACTTGCCTAAGTTTCCTGAGGTGTTTCAGCAACCCTAGCAGCAGCATGATTCATCTGATCAGCTTGCTGTGTGGCCTAAGTTTCCTAAGGTGTTTCAGAAGCTCGAGCAATAGCATGATGCATCTGATCAGTTTGCTGCTTGGCCTGAGTTTCCTGAGGCGTTTCAGAAACTTGAGCAACAGCATGACACATTTGATCAACTTGCAGTCGTGTCTGAGTTTGCTGTGGAGTCTCTGCAGCCCGTGATGAGATTTCCTGCCAAATAAGTGAGTTTTCTTTGGAGGCATTGTGCCAAATTGAAGTTGACATTACACCCTGAAAATGTAGTGGTCTTAAAAGCCAAGTACAATACAGTTTACAAATGTGAAATCAAACAGAGTGGCTGTAAGTCAGTACTGATCTTGCTTTAACTTAGTGGGTCCAAAAGATACCATTGAGGTCAATAAAATCAACTGCAGGTTGCCACCTCTCTCTCCAGTATGTGTCTAAAGAGCAGAATATAAAATGGGACTGAACTATTGTAAAAGTAAAATGAGGCAGTCCTTAGCAACCAATAAGATTCTAGCTCTCTTTGAGGATACAATAATTAGATTGGTTCCTAAGGCTTCAGTATACTTTCCCGACTACCATTATCTACAGTATATACCAACTGTCACTGCATATGAGTGAGCATGAGATGAGTAATGAGGTACATAATTTCATGAGGTAAGTGTGTGTGTGTGTGGGGGGGGGGGGATCAGACACTGACATTATTTGGTGAGTTTAAGATGTGATCTCCAGAACATTCACCATTTATTTCTATGAGTCTGTTTTTCCCAACCCTCTCCTCGTGAGCTTTCAACAGGCCTGGCTGTCATATTCCAGATACATAGACAATGTCACCCTGTTCTGGACAGGGTCAGTCCTTGAACTTGAGAAATTTGTGAAAGTTCTAAACAAGAATGATTTACATTTAAAATTCACATTGGAATTTATTGATTGCCAGGTATCATTCTTAAATATCAAAATCAATATTGATACAGAAGGAAGCCTCCTCTCCCACCAACCCAGGTAAAGGTTCGCAAACGATGGGGCAACAATTGTCCCCTTCACTGTCCCCTGTACCTGGTGGTATAGTTGACGATCAAAGAGGAAGAGGTTGTGGGTGAGGATGAAGTGTAGCAGTTTTAGGAGGAAAATGTTATGGTCATGTTGCTCTATGGTCAGCTCGTCCAAAAAAGAATGCACTGCTTCCAGTCCCAATTGTTGGGGGATACTGGAGTACAGGGCTTCCACGTCAAGAGTGACCAGCAGGGTTCTCAGAGGTAGCACCAAGCCATCCAAAATGCATAAAATATCCTTCACATACGATGATAATTGTTGAACAAACGGTTGTAAGTAGAGGTCCACATATTGACTAGCTCTCTCAGTAATGGAGCCTGAGCCTGACACTATAGGTCAGCTTGGAGGATTTGTCATAAATTTGTGCACCTATGGAAGACAATTAAAAGTTTTTGTAACTGGATGCTTAATATTCAGAAATTTCCATGTTTATCAATTATTTTGTCATGAAATCAATTAGGACTTGGTACTTGAAGTGGGGACCCTGTTACACCACTCCTAGTTATTTAGGACTCGTGAACACATGTAAATGTATCCTGCCTTATCCATGACCACAATATTCCCCCCTTATGTACTGCCTTAATGATGACATAATTTCTGCTCTGGAGCTCCTTCAGTGCCTTCCTCAGTGCAGGAGTGACATTAGCAGATGGCCTATCATCTAGTTTTACTTTTCAATGTGTCTTGAAACTAAATTAATGAACGTAGTCATACTTATTTGAAAGGGGAGAAAAAAAGGTTGACCCACATTTAACGTTGATAGTTTATACCTCCAAGTAGTCACTTGAGTAAGCTGATTACTTTTTGTATTCTCATCATCATCATTATCCCACATATCCATCAGTAGGTCCAGATGTTTGGAATCTTTCTTTAACCAATCGGACCCATTTTTAAATCTCCAAGGCTTGTGGGGATCTTTGCCTTGATTGTACCTTTATTGATTTTAACATTAATTTATGACCAAATAATTGTAAATCCTTGAGCACCTTAAATTAGTCATTCCCCTTGTTCGGGCAAAAATTGAGGCCCAATGCTAGTACCTCGATTCCTTGGCCGGAGAGGGTAACAGATGCCAAATTAAGGACATTAATTTTACTTATTATTGAGTTAGTTTCTTCTGATAAGCAAACTGAGCATTATTTTCTTTGGGGGCTGAGTGATGACTGTTGAACCCCCCCCCCCCCCCCCCCATTGCTGAGTATGAAGTTCTCTATCTGGGATGTTTTAGATCTTTGTTTTATATTTGTTGCATCAAATTGTCTATGTCTGGGTAAATACACCTTCACCCTTTTCCTTGAGGCTGAGGTTAAGAAACTGTGCTTTGATCTAAATTGTCTATTAGGTCTCCTAGATCTGCCCACCCCCTGCCAAAATAGTTTTGTCCTCATATGTTCAAATTCTCAATAGATCTATTCATTTCATCATCGCTTTTCTCAAAGACTGCATCCCTGTCATATTTTTCTAACTCATCACAACATTTTTATTATGTCTGAGTTGATCCTAGTGATGGTCTCCTTATGATATTGTAGAATTCATTTTATCAAATTGATAGATAGATAGATAGATAGATTTGCTTCCTATTTTACTTTAAGGTCATGTGATATATCATGTAATTGAAGAAAAATCTGTATCCTCAGACCTAAGGGGATAATATAGTTCTTTATGTAATGTTTGAAAAAAATAAAGTTTGTTATTTAAACTTCTTATGTATACATAAACTGTCTAAGTAGGATCTAAATTGTAAGTGTTGATTTCATAATAAGATTGTAAATGTTTACCTAATAAGACTATTAAAAATAATGTATGCACGTTAATTTTATGGATGATTTTGATTAACGAAATGAGGACAAAAGAATATAGAATTTTAATGAAAAACATGATAAATCAATCAATGTGAATAGTAGATTACATATAAGGCGCCTAGATACACTTTTATTTGCTCCGGCAGCCCAACAATATCTCGAGAGGATGCCAAGGATGAAGGAGGGGGACCTGTGTCTCCCCTAACTAGAGATGCTGGTAAGCCATACCGCTCCAGCTGACTTGAAGAGAGGACGCCACCCGGGAGGGGAGGGGGGCAGAAGTTGGAAGATGCAGCAAAGGTGAGTTCTCTTTTTAAACTTTTCTCTTTATTCGCTTTTTTCAATTTCACAAACAATATATTCATTTAAACATCACTTACATTAAGACCCTCTACAATTTTACTCTGCTTCAACAGTTTCTTTATCTCACCCCCCCCCCCTTTTTAAGCCAGGGCAGGAGACTGATTGGGTTGGGAAAAAATGCCTCAAACACAAAAAGAGGAGATAAAATAAAGAAAAGACCTCTCACTATACCCTTTGATCCTTCATTTTTAGTCCAATCCTCCTAATATTCCATCATTTACCTATCAGAGGGGAGGACAGAAAAGGGAAAAGTAAATCCAAAAAATAAATAAAGATACGACAAAGTGAAAAAAAACAAAAAAGGAAACTTATGGAAAAAAATATGGAAAAAAAGATACCAAGTGAATGGAAAAATTAGGAATATCCAAATAAAAGGAATTATAAAAAACAAAAAAGGATATGATTCCTGTTCCCTTCTAACCCCCTTCTACCCCACCTTATTCTTCGCTACCCATTCCTTCACTCATCCAATGCCCCCCTCTGCCGTGCCACCCTGACGAAGAGGCAGGATGAGGGGGTTACAAACAAAAAAGCCCATGCCTTAAGCAGGCACCCACACCTCTCCTCCGGTGCTCTGGATTCTGGATGCCATCATCTTGACAGAGAAAGACAGAACCGCATCCCCCGGCAAGTGAATGAGCGTCAGGAGTTCGCATGGAACTGGGGGATGCAGCATGGTCTCTTTTTACAGCAGTCGCTTGCCTAAGGTATAGGCTTTTTTTATTTGTAACCCCCCCATCGTACCTCATCGCCAGGGTGGGGTGGCAGGGCTGGGAGGGGGGTCATTAGATGAGTGAAGTTCTGCTTTAAATCAATTCACTAGTCTGCTTCTCCAGAATTCTTTCATGGTTCAAAGAGTCTTTAAATATATCCCATCTGCTCCAAATCTCTTGAGTCTGCTCCTCCTTCTCCTGGATCTGGAGCTGTTAACTCTTCCTTCTCCCTTAATTCTTGTAACTCCTGTCTCAGATTTTTAAATGTTGGTGCTATTTCATGCTTCCATAGTCTGGGAATGACCCTCCTGGCTGCCTTTATTATTCTGAATGTTGATGAGTTTTTATATCTTTGCACACTCATATTATTTATATGCCCCAGGGTCCTCCCCGAATTTTATTTCTCCAACCTCTGTTACTCTTTCCTTTATTCTTTGCCAAAATCTCAGCAATTTTCTACATTGCCAAAAGAAGTACATGAATGAGCCCTTTTGTGGGGTGAAGTAACAATGTGTAAGAAATGTATATCTTGTTTCTTGTATCTTTCCGCCACCAGACTTTTAGTATTCAAAGGAGCACTATCACAAAATTGTGTAGCATTAAAAATCTAAACACATTGGCTAATGAGAGAAGGGGGGTCACTTATACACCCAAACTGAATAAAACACCTGCCAAGTTTGTGGTTTTCTTCTCCTGGTAGTAATAAAATCCAGGGGTGACAGGTTTAGTGTATCAGGGTGACAGAACCTGTCACCCAATTTCTTTTTCCTTCCATTAATAAAAATAAAAAACAAGCCTGGCTGAATATTTCTAGATGCTGGTTGTATAAGTGATCTCTCCTCCCGCTATCCAGCATATTTATATGGATTTTTATTATTTGCCCATTTTTCTCACGATAGTGCTCATTTAATATAAAGGCCTTCTGCCAGTTCTCTTCTAGGATCTCTTTACCTAGATCCTTACAGTAGTGGGCTTTTTCTTTAAATTGCACCATTAACAAACCCTCTTGGCATCTTTTTCAGACCTTAGACCATTGATGTTTTCCCCTATGCTTAGCAAAAAGTGCTGAAGAATCTATAAATTACACTGGTCCAGATGGTTCCTATTCCATTTTTCTCTTAATCACTCCAAGGAGCTCGACTCGATTGTTCCAACAAATCTTTAGCCCAAATCTCTGCTACACTACTCCATTCCTTTAAGAGCCTCTTCTTCCCCCTAATTTTTAAATTGATACTTAGATAGCAAGGGAGAGGGACAGGGTGCTTATTTTTTTTTAGCATATCTTATCTTACTAGTAAAAACAGACCAGGTATGTTCTGTTGATGGTGAACTAATCTTTATTTTTTTACATGTTCCTCTATACAGATTACCTCTTTAAGAGGACTTGTACTCTAGCTTTGATCTATAAGTCAATTTCTTGTCCCCACTGTAGAACTGCCAGTCAACTGCTCTTTGCAGTTGAGCTGCTTGCCAGTAAAGCTCCATATTGAGGACTGCGAGTCCACCTTTTTCTTTTTTTATCTGTAAAAGGTATTGATTGATATTTATCCTTGCTATCTAGGAAAATGTGGGAGTATCCATTCCTTCAAATCCTTTTTAATTTGAGTCAGAATGGGGAGAAAGTTCAATGTATAACTATCTTCCAAACACCCAGACATTTTAATACCTAGAGTTCTTATTTTTAGGTTTTTTTTTTGCTTGTGAACTGGTAATGGGTCCAAGGGACCCCTATAGCAGTTCACACTTTTTGGTGTCTGGCATACCACCTTCCGCCACTAGTAGGTGGGATGCCGGGTAGTTTGACATGGATCTTGCCGGTATCCAGGATGGGGCGTACTGGACTGAATTGACAATATCTAAATCAAATCTAGATTTGGCCATGATCCTAAACCCATCACTAGTCGGGATGCAGCAGAAACAAGGATCCATGGAATAAAGAAAGTGCCACAATTCCTGCAGATGGTTTTTAAATAGGCTTCCTTCTGTTAGCTGGGACGCTGAGCCTAACAGTGTCTTTCATTTCTATGCAAAGGGGATGCCAAACCCACTGCGGCACCAGGGGTGATGTGGCGAGCAGCAGTCACAGTTAAAATTGTCACCCTGCATTTTTTTGCAGCTTCTCTTAATGTTTTTTATGTATTATCTTTTTAATTCAAAACAAACTATTTAAAATAGGTTAAGATTTCTTTTTTTTGTATAATAAGAAGTGCAGAGAGTTAAATGGGGGTTGTGTTACTGATATAAATATATTCATTTGATTATTTGTTGACACTTTAGCTTGGATATATTAAAAGACAGCCAACACTAGTTTCATTTGGAGTGTATGCCAGCAGGCTTTATTGCGCTTAATCAAGGCTGTTATGAACTTCCTTCTGGATTATGCACAATGTAAAGTTAATGAATAACTGGAGGATCGAGCAGCAGGAGGCTTGTAATAAGCTCAGCGGGGGTGCCGAGATGATTACTTTGTCAAGGAGATTCTGACAAACATCGGGATGAGGCCACCCAAGACAATCAGCATGGCAACCCTCCAAAGTTTCTGATACAGAATGTTAAGAAAATAATATATATATATATATATATATATATATATATATATATATATATATACGGGCAAACAATCAGCAGTGACGGACAACAGATTTGAACGGCAAAACGGCTTTTATTCAGCAAAGTTCAGTAGATAGTCCAAAGATTGCAGCATAAATGCAGTAAACAAAAAGGGTTACTTCACCAACCAAATAGTCCTGGGCTGGGTACTCCAGCAAGCTGATCAATTCCAGTCCACTTTACAGGGCGTATCAGCCCTCTGCTCAATGTCCAGTGCTACCCTTCACCACGGTGCAGCTCAGCCTGGGCTCACTCCAACAGGCTGGTCATCTCCCCAGGAAAGGCCGTGTGCTCTCTTCTTATACAGGCTTCCCCTGTAATCAGCGTGCACACTTGTGGAGGCCTTAGAACATGTAACAACCCGTTAGGGAATTGGGGAAGTGACCCGGGTCCTGAAAACCCGTCACGGATTGTGCTTTATACAGCCAAGCAGGGAAGGAATAGACATTTTGATGCAATTTACCACATATCCCCCCCCCCCTTTTCTTCAGCGGCCATACAGTGGGTTCGGGACACAGCGACTCCATTCCCCGGCTTATGTTCCGCTTTAAAGTTTACTTTTTCAGCCATGGGTACTGTTCTCTGCACTCGGTCACCCTGATTACAGGCCCTCACCCTGGTCGGCCTATTACATAATGTGTTGGGGACCACACGTCTAACGGACTTAATGGGGAGGGTTACCAGTTCTGCCTGGGGGTATTCCATTGTTGGCAGGAGGGATACACCTTTCCCACAAGGGCCAGAACAAGGGGAAATCCCACCCAACCACGACATCATAGCCCAGGCGTTTTACTATGCCAACCTCATGGGACAATGTTCCCGCGGGGGTCTCAAACTTACCCACTGCAACAGGGTAAGTCACGATATCCCTGTGGATGCAAAGCACGCTCAGCTTTTTCTTTGGTTTGCAACCACCATGCACCAGGTTGGCCCGGACCAAAGTTACCCGGCTACCAATAATGCCTTTACTGGGCGACCATTCATCTTTAAAGACACAACCTGCGTTTCAGATTTTGACCGCTGACTGGCGGCACAACCGGGGTCTGCCAACAGGGATCTTCTGCGACCCGCGTCACATTCCATGGGTTCAGGGCCGAGGGGGCAATCCGCGGCTATGTGCCCCCACTCACGGCACCTCCAACACTGGGGACCCCGGAACCTCCTTGCCCAGACGTCTTCCCTAGGGTTAGGGGGCCTCTGGGGGTCAGGGACAGTCTTTTGCCATCTCAGTGCTCCACACACTTCCCAGGGGAACTTGTTTACTCACTGGTCTGCCGGTCTTGTCAGGGGCATCCCGAAGTTGGTCCTCAGTCACGACAAATCGTTCCACGACTTTAACTAGCTGCTCAACAGTCTGTGGGTCGCCCTGTCCAGCCCATTGCTGTAGCTTCGGCGGCAGTGCCCACCACGACTTTTTCGATGATCTGTGCAGGGGTCAAACGCTCTGGCTCCAACCACTTTTGGACCAGATTAATTAGGTCATACATCTGCGATCGGGCAGGTTTATCAACAGATAAAGTCCAGTTGTGTGCTCGCCTTGCCCGAACCGCTGGCGTGACTCCCAGGCGAGCAAGGATCTCCATTTTTAGCTTGGCATAGTCCCGCACATCCTGCTCCCTGAGATCAAAATATGCTTTTTGCGGCTCACCTGACAGGAACGGTGCAATCTCGTCAGCCCATTCCATGACTGGCAGCTGCTCTCTCTCAGCCATGCGCTCAAACACCGTGAGGTAGGCCTCCACATCATCCTCATGGGTCAGCTTTTGTAGGACCCGCTGTACGACTCTCCTCGCACCCTCCGACTCAACTGGGCTTCTCTCCAGTTGTGAAACTTTGGCACCAACAGTCTCTCTAAGCGCGGCCATCTTTTCAATCAACAGGCGATTTGTCTCCTGCTGGTTAGCCATGGTCTGCTGCTGCATTTGTAACTGTTGTGCCAGGGCCTGCTGCTGGGCTTGCTGCTGTTGTGCGAGGGCCTGCTGCTGTTGTGCGAGGGCCTGCTGCTGGGCTTGCTGCTGTTGGGCCAGAGCTTGCTCACGCCGGAGGTCAGCTTGTATGAGGTGTTTTATCACCTCCTCCATTTGCTTTTGTTGAGACATCTTGATTGCTGCCTTCGCCAACGACAAGCAAAATGCAGTGCGTGTTGTCACTCCGTTGCCCCTAGCAACAGTCACTGTGCCCCTCGCATCCTCCACCAATTGTAAGCGGGCAAACAATCAGCAGTGATGGACAACGGATTTGAACGGCAAAACGGCTTTTATTCAGCAAAGTTCAGTAGATAGTCCAAAGATTGCAGCATAAATGCAGTAAACAAAAAGGGTTACTTCACCAACCAAATAGTCCTGGGCTGGGTACTCTAGCAAGCTGATCAATTCCAGTCCACTTTACAAGGCGTATCAGCCCTCTGCTCAATGTCCAGTGCTATCCTTCACCACGGTGCAGCTCAGCCTGGGCTCACTCCAACAGGCTGCTCATCTCCCCAGGAAAGGCCGTGTGCTCTCTTCTTATACAGGCTTCCCCTGTAATCTGCGTGCACACTTGTGGAGGGCCTTAGAACATGTAACAACCCGTTAGGGAATTGGGGAAGTGACCCGGGTCCTGAAAACCCGGGCCGGATTGTGCTTTATACAGCCAAGCAGGGAAGGAATAGACATTTTGATACAATTTACCACTATATATATATATATATATATATATATATATATATATATATATATATATATAATTTTGACACAGGAATTACAGCATCAACATTTTTGGTTGCAGATGCAGTATTTATAGCATTGCAATCTGTGAGATTTCTGTACTCACCAGCTATGATTCATATTATGCTTTCTACTTCTTGTTTTTGCTTTGGTGCTTTGAGGACCGGACGTTGGTTACCAACCAGGCAATCTGTAACCTTTGATATGTCCCTGCTCCTTCTTGGTTGTACCATCAGTATTTACAGCCTTCCTTGCACAAGTAAGTCTTGCGGGTGGCTGTGTTCAGGTAAGTGAGGCATACAGTATCCTCAAATGGGCAAATGGGGACAAGTGGTGGGGGTTGATATTTGAACATTGGCCTACAGCAGAGATGCACAACCTGAGGCCCACAAAGCCATCAGTTGTGGCACCAGGCAACTCTGTCTGTTTCTACCCACCTCTGCCTTACCTCTACTCGTCTCACCTCTTCCCACCTTAGCCCAAATCACTTTTTAATGCCTGTTCCTGCCCACTCACCTCTTGCCCACTACTTCCTGCCTCACTTCAGCCCCTCTCACCTTTTCCACATCTTTCCACCTCACCTCAGCCCCCCCCCCCCCCTCACATCTTGTGCACGGTTTCCCACCTCACCTGTGCTCATCTCACCTCCTGCCCTACTTCCCGCCTCAACTCAGCTTACCTCACCTATGCCCACCTCACCTTTTCCAATCTTTGCCCTCTTTCCCACTACTTCCTGCCCCATCTCAGCACATCTGATCTTTTTCTCCCTGCTCACTTATTTCCACCTCATCTCTGCACATCTCAACTTTTTCCTACTCAACTCTTGCCCACGTCTTTCTAACTCACCTTTGCTTATCTCACCTCTACCAATTTCACCTCTGCCTACCTCTCTTCAGTTCTGGATAACCTCAGCCCACTACTTCTTCCCGCCTCACCTCTGCCCACATCTGCTCACCTCTAAATATACATGAAAGCTAATGCAATGCTTTAGGGTAACAGTGTTCCTGCAGTGAATGGTTTGCATTTCCTCTTCTTAGATTTTATTGTGGATTGATAATACAATGCGGCCCCAAGGGCAAAAAAAGTTTATACACCCCTGGCCTACTAGTCATTACACAGCCATTACTGACTTTAAGGAAAGGGGGCTTAGGGACCATTTGCAACTTGCATTTTAACTGCATTGCGGTAGAAACACATTAAAGAGGAATGTCAGACCTTTTTTGATGTTCCTCTCAGATAATCCCTCCCCCCCCCCCCCCCCGCATTGCTTTTTGGTTGCCAGCGCTATTCTAAACGCTGACATCTTGTTGAATTTCTAGTCACCCCTTAGCACTCACAAAATGCTGGCAGCATACTCACCCCTCACTGACCGCTGTTTGAATCCCGCGCCCTGCTCCTCAAATCTCGCATGCACATGCATGAGATCTGAGGGGCGACACAGTGTCTGTCGGGAAGCCGAAGGCTTCCAAGATGGTGCTGCCCTGTGAAAGATGGCGAGGGAGCAGAGGGTTGCCGAGCATGATGTAACCAGAGAGATAGGTTTTTATTAATCAAATGAGGGCCCTCATCACTAAAGCCTGGACTATGTATAGCTTATTTTTGGCATCCCAAGTGCACACACATAGACGGAAAAAATGGAGAAGACAGTGTAGCATAATGTTTCTGTGCATAGGCCCTTAATATAAGCCTGTGATAATTGCATGTAAGTGTGGGGTGGGCTCCCAGAGTCATTTCCCCTGGTGGGCACCCCACCAGACACCTCAGTCCAACACTGCAGCTGAAAGAGCTCCCCAGCAGTGGCTGCTTCAACAGCCTTACAGTGGCAGCTGCTCCCAAAATGGGAAGTGGCATCGGAGGAGGAGAGGTTTGACCCGCAAGGACCCATGGACCAAACCCTGGGTTCAATTTAAGGTGACTGACTACCCAAAGAAATCCAAAAGAGTACTTACCTTTTGTGCCATGCAGAAGATCCAAGTCTGGCATTCAGAAACTCACTGAATCCACTCGGGAAGGTTTGTTAATAAACAGCTACAAAAACACACTCCGAAGCATAATAATTCCATACATCAACCTGCCCAGACAACGATGAGTCTGACAGTCTCCCTCTCCCGCGGCCACATTGAAGAGGTAGCATATTCACCACCAGTCTACCTAAATAACAAGCGTGTCTGCTACTACCATGTTGCCGCTTGAAGCTCCAGGGCAATGCAATTTTCACTTGTTACAGACTTTCAACTGGACCAAAACTGGAAGTGGGGCATCCTGATTTGAGGTGCCCCACTTTGTAAAACGTCACCAGTCGCCCAATATTCTTACTCTTGAACCTGTTGCTGATGCGTGGCTGGCATCTTTCACAACTTTCTCAGGCTGTGCTCACCCACCGTAACTGAATGGCTGGTGGACCATGTACAGCTATAAAGGGATGCAGGGGGTGCCATGCTCCAATTGCGAGTGTGCCTAAACTTCCATTCAGCTTCTTTAGCCGCACTTTAATATGCACATCCAAGGAAGCTGAGGAGGACGCATGTGAGGCATGTATATCGGCCAACTGGTAGGGGGATGGGCCAAACCCTGGGTCCAATTTAAGGTGACTGACTTCCCAAAGAAACACAAAAGAGTACTTATCTTTTGTGCCATGCAGAAGATCCAAGTCTGGCATTCAGAAACTCACCTGATCACTGGATCTACTCGGGAAGGTTTTTTAATAAAAAGCTACAAAACACACTCCCAAACCTAAGAATTCCATACATCAACCTGCCCAGAAAGAGATGAGACAGTTTCCCTCTCCTACAACTACCATGTTGCCGCTTGAAGCTCCAGGCCAATGCACTTTTCACTTGTTACAGACAGGACCAAAACTGGACATGGGGTATCCTGATTTGAGGGGCCCCGCTGTGTAAAACGCCACCAGCCACCCAATATTCTTACTGCCCACGGCTCATACGTGGCTGGCATCTCTCATAATTTTCTTGGGCTGTGCTCACCTGCCATAACTGAATGGCTGGTGGGCCATGCACAGCTATAAAGGGATGCAGGGGGTGCCATGCTCCGATCGCAAGTGCAGCTAAACTTCTTTTTTTAAACCGTATTAACTATGTAACTATGTAGGAGAGTCACGCCTACGCTGTGAGAACGCATATGAATTATGTATATCGGCCAACTGGCAGGGTGTCACACAGGGGGATGGATCAAACCCGGGTCCAATTTAAAGTGACTGACTACCCATAGAAACCCAAAAGAGTACTCACTTTTTGTGCCACCCAGATGATTAATCCGAGTCTGGCATTCAGAAACTCACCTGATCACTGGATCCGAGCCCGCACCACTGCCCTTGCTTCCTACATCACCCACGGCCCGATCAGCAGTCAGCAGCACTTCCATGTCTGGCTCATGCCCACCACCATCAGTCACAGGTGCGTCCATGTCCTTTTCCTTTTCATTCACTACATTGGAAGGAGCGTGCCAGGTCTCAGCACACCCCCTCTGTTACAATGAATATAGAAGGCGTGGTAGTGCTCCTGTGACTGGCTGGCGACATGGGGACTGGCGTGAGAATTAATAATAATCAACCAATAATCAATCAGGAAAGAAAATGAAATAAACACTGATATGCCAACTAGATCCTATAAGTGGCACTCCTACTGGGCAACTTTAAATATTTCGGTGATTTCCTTTTCAGGAAAAACAGCCTGAGGTGCACAGGGACGGAACCCATAAAATGTAAAGCTTAGACAATACTGATAAAGCAAGATTATACATTTTAATTGTACATTTTATGTAAATAACACTGTAAAAGGAGAAACTTCATTGTCTAGTGGTTCAGGATGGAGGGTTTGATTCCCAGCCAGGACATGACTGAAGGGCTCTTGATAGTGTTGGGTTAAGCCCAACCACAAAGTTCAGTCTACAAACCCAGCTTACCTATGAAGAATGTGCAGCAGGAAGCACTTCTTAAGCTCACCTGAGCCTGAATCCAGTCCCTGGTAGGTGATTTGGCTGTCAAATGGGCTACGGCCCAGGCCACAGAAAGATGGCTGTTGCTCTGAAGGGTGAAGACACTCATGGGAGTGGTGGCCATCTTCTTTTTGTGGCCCCGGCTGTAGCCAATGTGACAGGAACGCTGACTGCTGACCAGGAACCAGATCAGGGCTCAGGTTAGTTACAGCAGTGCTGAACATTCTATCCTCCCCCCCCCCCCACCACCACACCCATCATCACAATTTTTATTTCATCCCCGATTTTGCCTCTGGGGGCCTTTTGACACACAGTCCCCTCAGCCAGGGTGGGTGAGGTGTTGGGGGGAAGGAGGGACCCCCAGAGGCAGCATTTCCCCCATTGATTGCAATGGGGTCAGGTTTGGGTCCCAGAACTTTTATTTGGCAACCCTAACTTGTCAAACTCAAACCCAGGGGGGGTTCACCCAACACTACTCTTGAGCATAGCACTTAACCCCCCAACTCTTCTGGGGGAATTGGTTAGAGCAGCCCACTGTTCTGGCCATGCGTGCACTCACAACTTGTGTTTGTCTCACTGCACAAATTGGATAAATGTGAAGGAAAAATTCCAATGTGTGCGCAAACAATGGCTATTTATGCACATCCCAAAAAAAGTTAAAAAAATAGAAAACCGATTTAAAAAATCCAGTTAAAATGAAACTTCATCTAAAAACACCAATGAGTTCCCCATCAAAGTGGAACTAAACTAAAAAAATCTATGAATTACTATTAAAATGTCTTTTTGAAAGCATTCTTACTTTTGCGCAAAAGTATTTACAATGGCTTGTTATGTTTCATTGTAAGTATATTTATATTTAGAATTTTATTTTTATTCTATGATAAACTTTCCCGTGTATCTGCAGTAGTCACTAATGCACCATGTGTATTTACCATATTTAGCCCAAAAAAGTCCCCCAGTATTTCAAAAGCATTCATTATGGAATTACTGCTAAACACTAATTACACTAATTGCCTAATCTCCTCATTAACAAGGCACAATATGCAAATTGCTCATGACCACTGCTCCCTATTGGCATCATTCATTTTTTAAAGCTTTTAAAACAAGAGAGATGATTCATGAAAAATGGCCCAAAACTTGCCCCTGGCAGCCAACGGGGGATTTAATATTCTTTCTTTATGAAAATAAAAGGAGATATCAGATAGTTCCAGCTTCTTTTTTCTCAAGATTCCTGGATGCTTTCAACCTAGAGTAGGTCTAATATACTGAGCTTCCCTTCATTTTTAAAGCAGTCTCATTAGTTGCCCTGAGCCAGATAGACTGCTCTTCTTTAAATGAAGGCAATTGTCACGGACCGGGTGTAGCGGACTCGGGTGTGGATCCGCTTTAACTGTGGAACAGATGGCGAGTGCCGTGTCAGGGGAGCGGAGTCTAAGAGGCCACCGGTATTCACCAGAGCCCGCCGCAAGGCAGGTTGGTCTTGTGCGGCCAGTGACCCCCAGGTCGCTACTCCCAAACAGCGGCCCAGTCCCACGGCTAGCTGAGGCTCAGCGGGGTACACAAGAGGCAGGCAAAAGGCGTAGTACACACAGGCAGAGGTCAGGGCAGGCAGCAGAGATCGTAGTAAAGGTGAGTAGCCAAGATCGGGGCAGGCGGCAAAGGTTCAGCGTCGGGGACGGGCAGAGGTTGGTACACGGGTGAGCGATCCAAAAGCAACTGATTTACAACTGGCATGGAAAGACCAAGATCCGGCACTGAAGGAAAGGAAGTGCCTCTTTAAATAGGGGAAGTGGATGCAGGATTGGATGACCAGGCACCAATCAGTGCTGTACAGGCCCTTTAAATCTCAGGAATCCAGTGTGCTCGCCTTCTAGTGGACAGGGACGTGCACGCACCTGACCATGCGAGGAGGAAGCATGGGGGGAAGGGAGACGGCTGGGAGCAGCCATGGAAGTGAGGGAAATGCTGTGAGATGGACGACGGCTGGATGCAGCCATGGAGGTAAGTGAAGTGCTGCGAGATGGGCGTGCAGCGCTCGCCCTAACAGCAATCCCTTTTCAAGTTGTCAGTTGCAAACTTCATGTTTGCATTAGGGTGTGTATGCATGTAATGCTATATCAAAGATTCAGATTGTGACATAGTTTTACAGAACTTAAACCCTCTTAATGTTTTAGAGGTGTGCTAGACATCAGGATTGTGTATTTACAGGTACACAGCCTATTTATATACTGTAGCACAAATCATGCCCGTAAAAGGGTTTAAACATAGCAATCAATGACAAATGAAGAAAGAAATGCAAATCAGAGGAAACAATCATTTCATTTGGTGCCCACCTACATCTACTATAGGCATCTAGTAGTAGAACTAGGGGTAAAAGCGATAAAGGACCTTTCTGGATGAAAATCAAGCAAACTGGGAATATTTCCCTATAATCAATGAAGTAGATAGTTAGGTGGCCTATTTAGGACTATACAGGGGCAGGCTGACCACAGGAAGATCCAGGACTATTCCAGAGGGCCGCATAGCTTGGGATTGGTTGGGCTACTGCTTCTAATCTCGTTCACCCTCAACCTTCCAAAGTCCCCTCTTATCCTTTGCTGTACTCCTCAGCCAAGAAAGAGAGCCAGTAATAGGGGGATCATAACCACCCCACATTATCTGTGCCTTCAATACTAAATCTTTATTACCATCAACTAAAGAGTAGTGGGATAGTCCCAATTTGAGGCAAACTGTTCCTCCAAAAACTCCCTAGGTAACACCTTACTATCAACTAGAGAATAGTGGGATAGTCCCAATTTGAGGCACACTGTTCCTCCAAAAACTCCCTAGGTAACACCTTACTATCAGCTAGAGAGTAGTGGGATAGTCCCAATTTGAGGCACACTGTTCCTCCAAAAACTCCCTAGGTAACACCTTACTATCAGCTAGAGAGTAGTGGGATAGTCCCAATTTGAGGCACACTGTTCCTCCAAAAACTCCCTAGGTAACACCTTACTATCAGCTAGAGAGTAGTGGGATAGTCCCAATTTGAGGTACACTGTTCCTCCAAAAACTCCCTAGGTAACACCTTACTATCAGCTAGAGAGTAGTGGGATAGTCCCAATTTGAGGCACACTGTTCCTCCAAAAACTCCCTAGGTAACACCTTACTATCAACTAGAGAGTATTGGGATAGTCCCAATTTGAGGCACACTTGTCCTCCAAAAACTAGGTGTCCCACTTTGCTGACATTATGGGGAATACTGTCCCACCAATTGCAGGATGTCTGACCAGTTTACGACTTGGTAGTAGTCAAGTGCTTGGATTTGGCAGAGCATTGGCTCAGTCACCAACATTTTGTATGCACCATATAGAGATAAGCAAACTGATTTCAAAAATCATTTCGGCACATCCGAAAGGTGTTAATGAATTTTTTGGAAATCCTTACAAATATATTCAACCTCCTGCTCTCACTCTTTGAGGTGTAATTGCTGGTCCATGTCCTTGGATGACCATGCTGGCTGCTGTAATCCGCCTGGGTTCAGGGGAGGTCCTCCAGCAGTTTTAGGTAGGTGGGTGGAGGCGTGGGTTGAGTCCTTCCACTGCTGTCTCCCTGCTGATTGGCTGATGTCCTAATGCAGAGAGCTGTCCCACCGATGCAGATAGAAACGCACCCCTATCCAAAAGCAAAAAAAAAAGCCAGATCAACACCAATGAAGCATGGCACCAGAGGCCAAGCAACCAAAACAGGACAGATTACACAACCCCAACTGAAAATGCTGCCAAAACGGAGGCTTCCCCATAGGACCACCCCCCCCCCCCCCCCCCCGATTACATGAATAGGATAGGGAGACCACAAGGGAAGGGCTCAAAATGCCATTCCACCCATCACCGTAGGAGAGGGACTAAAAGGGCAGACGCCTCAAGGAGTGAGGACAGGTAGGCAAGCAACTTTTTAATGATTTTTAGAATATTTTATATAATTTTAGGATTTTTTTTGTTTTTCTTCAACATATTTTAAATATGACTGACATGTAGGTCCCATTAGTTGGTTAATATGGTGAATTTGCAAATAACCCCCATGATAACAGAGGGCCGAGGCACGCACTGCAGGGCAGGCGGCGTGCAGAGCAAGGGGTTTACAAGGAAAAAGCCCTTATCTTGCCTGAGATCCAGCATCTGTCCCTTGGCGGTTCGGGTCCTGGGCGCCGCCATCTGGAGGGGAATGCACAGAGTGACATGTCCAGCACTGGGTATGGCTCCGCCTGCCTACCAATTCACTTTAATGGGTGGGCAGGAACGCACAGAGTGGAGGGAATGCCCGGCAGCTTTGTAAGGACGCAGGACATGCCAGGGGGGATGAATGAAACTGGATCCAGGAGACCGAACCGAAGTAAGTAACCGAAGTAACCGAAACCATGAATACTGGAATGGCAAATGCAGGGGGCGGGCTGTAAGTACTTTTGTTTTTTACATTATTTTACAAACATGGCTGCAAAACCCTCTGCAAGGTAGGCAAATTTGATATATGGTTATACAAGCACAAAATCTGCATGGATGTGAAGTCTTTGTTTGTCAAAAGTATGTGCCAGTGTAGTGTGCACCCCTCTGTCATTCCAGCTTATTTTGGCTGCTCATTGGCTGGGTGGGTTGGGTATATGTGTGTGGGGTGGGGAGATGGGCGTGTGTGCGGGTGGCTGTGTGCGCATTGGTCTATGTTGGGCGGGGCCAACCTGCCGTGTGTGTGTTCCCTTCTACAAAAGTCTTAAACAGGGGCACCTTGGCGCTGGTGGTGCAGCTTAAGCATACTTCTGCAGATGTGTGTGACCGAGCCCTCTGTTTTTAACCTAGTTTAGAGACAGATTGTAGGTTGGTCAGCAAGCTAACTGGTTTGAGTGCTGTGGCCCCTTTAAGACTTTTGTATTCTAATTGCCCTGCTAATGTGCACCTCCCTGGTTAGTTATAAAACGGTCTGAGCGGCTGCCACCCCTCTTTTGTTCCCTTCTACACACCAGCTGCAGGTTGGCGCTGGATTGCGAGCGGGCACCTAAGGTATTTAAAGTCACAAGGGACGTCTATTATCACCCTCTGAAAGTGGGACTCCCCACAGGATGCGTGGGGTCAGATTGCGAGCCCTCCTCCAGCTCCCCTCCCAGGCTCCTTTATATTGGGTGATATAATTTATGTTACCATTGGCTGGGACTTGTGCTTCATTTTGTCTTGTGATTCACTGTGGTATTTATCCATTGAGTGTTGTTTCCTAGGGTTATTCTCATTGTTTTATTCTTGTATTCGATATAACTATGGTATTTATGATCATGTTATTTATAGTTTAATAATGATTAACTCAGGATAGGTTCCTATTATTTTTTTTTGTAGCACTGTGCACTTTACTTAGTTTCAGCTTTATATTTATGTTAATACTGTGCTTTTGGGGGGGGCATCTGGGGGTAGGGTTTTTTGATAGGGAGGGGTTAGCCCTTTGTTTTTAAATGTCCTCATGCTTGTGTTTTTGTCTCTATTTTTAGCAATAAAAATATCAATTGCTATATTTGTGGTGTGGCTACATTTATGGGGTCCTTGGTCTCCCTTGGCAGGGGACATAAGATTATTTATCAATAGTTTTACTGTGGCGGAAAGTATACAGACAATGGCATCAAACATCGTTATCCGCTGGTTTCCGGTTCCGTGTGTTTGGTGCAGCTGCCACAATGGTGACATGTAAAATGATGGATGGAAGAGGAAATTTGTGCACTTTATATACTGGGCCTTAGGTATCCTTTGTATTCTCTCATCAGCCTCATCCAAACCATTTACTACAGACAACAAACTATTTCAACAACTTGAATTGGATTTTATTTTTTATTTTCAATACAAGTGCAGCTAATGACATGGCAAACAACAATATACAACAATTAAAATATTCTACATTGATGCTTCTTTTATTTGTTTAGGATTCAGTTAAAAATACTTGGACCAATGCATTTCATCCTTAGGGTTTTGTCAAGGACGTGGTCCCAACTCAGTCCTTTAGCACACCAGCAATGACATTCCACACTTTGCCTTCCTCACTCTCTGAACAGGGTGTCGGAAGCAGAGGGAATTCTATCCCCAGTGATGTCTGATGCCGGCGACTTCTTCTGTGTATTTCCCCTAGGTTGAGACTTTTTGGAAGGAATGAAAAGTGCTTTGGGACAATAATACAATATATCTCCTATGACCCATCCTATCAAAGTGTGGGAGGTAAGGAATGACATAAGGTGGAAAACAGAGGATCAGGTGTTCAGGTAATGAACAGTGTTTTTTTAGAAAGCCGTGACTCATGGTTAATATTTTCCAGAAAGTATAATTTATACTTATAGTACTTTACTTTACTACTAAAGTAAGTAAAAACAAGTAAATATAGTATAATACTTTATTGTATTTTTAATACTTACAAATTATTCTTTCCCCCACTGGGCTGCAACTCGATTCAGGACTCCTAAGATACAGGCGCTGCCATCTTGCCACAGAAGCATCACATACCGAGGAGAGGAAAGGGGGAAAAAAGCAAGGGGCGGGTTATAGCTGTACATTACTCAGGCAGAGCAGAGCTGGGGGTCATAAAAAGGACTGCAATCCCAGAATGCAGAGCGGCACCTGTCTGCAAGCAGCCTGAGACTCCATGGGCCGCCATCATGGATGTTTAAAGGTTTAGTAAATGCAGTAGATGCAGGTAGGATGATTTTTAATGTGTGCAATCTGTATGTACAGGGTGGGGGAAACATGTAAGGCTCTTATTTAGGGCGAAGGTCAGGTTTAAAAACTAAATCAGCACAATGTAGAAATGCAATCGATGCAATTGTGACATGTACACGCTGGAGATATAAAGCCACAGAATAAGCTCTAAAATAACCATACATTTTGCACGGATTAACATTTATATTTGTTATTATTATTTCCCTTTAAATGTAGGTAATACATCAAGCCACAGTAAGATATGCAGATGACAATAGCTGTATTATGACAGCTCCTGTCCAACTCTACTGTCATTTTGGAAGCATCTACTAAATTGCACCCATCATAGACCACTTAGAGGCAATTATCCAGCCTCAGTCTTTCTTTCAGAACAGAATTCAAACACCTTTAACTGTGTAAGTCGCTGTAAAAGTCTGATGAAATTCTGGGTTTAAAGCCATTCTTCTTCCGATTCTCACCAGGACAAATGTTATATGTGGAACACACAGCATTATTAATCTCTTTTTCGCACTCTTTCAAGATGTCTCTAAGGTACCCAACAAATGATGCAACCAACAAGCATGTTTCTATTAAGATTCTGTATGAAAAATAATGTCTTTCCAGGTGATAAATTAATTACCGCTTTGGACAACTAAGTAGTTCTCAACCCAAGGGGTTAGGCTTCGTCTAAGCCACTAGCGCTCTTGTAAGCTTGATGACGGGCAAAGAGAAGTGAGTTTAATATTTTGTCTTCTTCTTTCCTGAGCTTGTTTGCCTTTGTGGCTCAGCAGGAGCCTGGCTGATATCAGACAGTACAGTCTACTAGGGGGTCATAAACAGTCAGCTTTATCCTATGGTTACCAGAGTCATGCTGGGGCCTAGCGCTATTAAAACAATAAGCACAGCCAAATCCCACGCTTACAAAGAGGCAAAAACATCAACATGTCACAGAGGGCCGCCGGCTCTTTTTAATGACTTTCAGAAGCATAAAAGAACCGGAGAGGTAAACAAATAGCTGAAGAAAGTGTAAGGATTGCATTTCTGGCACAAATTAAAGGGCAAAAGATGGTGTTTGTACATTTTTTGTATACTCCTATTGCCTCAAGTCATAGCTAAAATACTCAATGACGATTGGACATTGGGGGGTTATTCATGAAGGGATAGCATCAGGTAGTGCTTCGTAGCGGCAGGCAGCATCTGGTGAACGCTGGGCGCTGTAGGCAAAACCACATTTATGAAAGCGAATCTGGTGAGCGCCTCTAACAGCGCCATGTAGCGTTTGATATATTATTACAGACGGCTCAGCGTATAGCGCCGGAGCTCTATCTTCCAGAGCGGCAGGTATTAACTTTCAATGGCCGTTCATTTGCTTGTGTTCAAACAGCGTGTTTGACTTTCTTTTTATTTTTTTTTTGCACAAATCATTGTGTCACCTCTCTTGGCTGCAAACAAACACTTTTTGAAACTTTTTTGACTTTTTATATTTATATGCAGAATTGTCATTACAGGTCTGGCAATACAGTGTTAATGTCACAGTGTTAAAACAATGTCATTCCATGTGTTTTGGCTTTGTTACTGGTGGATATGTGTTCAAAAACAGACCTTAATCACACAGCGTCTGGCACTCTATGCTATAGCGACCAGATTAAGAGCGCCAACGCTGTGTGTGTCCTTTATGGTGTGGAGCGCCGAGAGTCGGCTGGCGCTACCTATCGCTCCATGCAGCACTGTACTGGTGTTAGAGCGCCCAACATACATCACATTCATCAATGCGGGCCAGGTTACTAGAGAGACTGAGACAGCGTCCGATACCCGCTTACAGCGTCTACTAGTGGTCGCTCATCTGCCGATACCTGGCGTTAGAAATGAATCAGCCTCCACGCCATGTTGACATTGGCACCTGTGGTATTCCACTAAGAATATTAAAGTTCCACATAGGAAAGCAGTAACAAACCATTCAGCCCTGGGTTGCACCCTCCCTCCACCAATGAGAAACCTCCCACAATAAAACCTACAACACTATGAATGATAAAACAAACACAGGGCTCACTTTGTGGTTACCCAAAACACAGTTCAAAGTTCTAATCCTACCTTATGAAGCTCAACCTTGTTTCTTTATCTTCACTCTCTTTGAATCATTATATACTCCAGTGTTTCCTCTGCAGTGATACTGCGAAGATAGAAGATGGCTCTCTATATTGCGCAGGTGAGCGGGGCAACCAAGCCTGCGGCCCTGCAGGTCTATTTCCACCTGTTTCTGGACCCTCTGTGCCTCCCAGGCTGACGGATCGGGTGAGGGTAGAGGAGCACTAGGATCAGGTGCTCGAGAAGCGCTGCTCCATGCCGCAGACCCTGTTACACAAAGGGTAGCCGGCCATAGGCTTTATGGTGAGCCTGCTGAGGGATGTGATGCTACTGCCTTCGCTATTGCGGGGGTGAGTTGTGTTTTGGGGACTGGTGTGGCTAGTCTGTCTAACTTTCCTTGGCTCCTGCCCCCCCAAACCCCCCCTCCCGCCGCTGCCGTCCTCGCCCCTCTCCCCGGCATGTGTTCGGGGGGGTGTTAGCGGCGGGTGGTTGTTTGGCTGCCTTTTCTTCGCCGCCACTTTGTACAACGCTCCACGGTGGGCGGCGCTCCTGTTGTGAGGAATTTTTCGGTGTCATGGCGCTGGCGCGGGTCACGTGAGCGCGTTTTCGCGCTCTTCAGGGGTGCGGTGCCGGGGGATGACGTGTATCGTGTCATGCCCCCGCGGCCCGCCCCTCGAGGTTCGCACTCCGGTGCCATTTTGAGGCTGCTGCGCGTCTGGGGCCCTTCTGCTACGTGGGCTGCGGTGGTGACCGTTTCCTTTTCTCTATCACACGTGGTCTGGCGACTTGGCGATCCTCTGCATGTGCTGCACGTTCGGTCTCCTTGGTCCGTGAGTTCCCTTCGGGGGTTGCTTGTTCTTTTGGGGGGGCATGCGCTGCGGGATGCTTATGTATAATTTGCTTATGTCTTTCAGGCAGGATAACTGTGTGTTGTGGTTTCTCCCGGTCCTATCCCCCCTCTCCCCCACTGTTTTTCCCTCCTGGTCCTCTCTGCGGGCATCCCTTGGGGGGCATCCGGGGTGGCTTTTATTAGCCCGTACCCTGTCCTGGCCTATTGCGCCTGTGTTAATCACCATATGGAGGCATCTGGGGATAGCATGCTCGGGGGTCCTTCGGGGCAATCCCGGCTGTGTGTCATGTGCGGGGCATCCCCTTTGAGTGATGGTGGCGCGGTTTGTGCGCCGTGCCCCCAAGGTATTATTGCAGCACAGACCAGGATGGGCGCTTCCCTTCCGGGTTCTGTGCTCCCTTCGGTATCTCCTACTCCCCCGCACCTGCATTTAGCCCCCAGTGAGGGGGATACTAGCAGGGGATCCCAATCTGATCTGGCACTGCGCGTGGCCAGCATTGAAAGGCAGTTGGCTCGTCCTGTGTCGGGCAAGGCCTCTGGCAAGAAGCGGCACCTAGACTTTACGCCTTCCCTCTTTGCCGAGGAGGATGTGGGCCTGGATCTGTTTGGCGGCCGTGACTCCCTAGAAGAGGGGGAACTTATCCATGATTCAGACTCCTCTGGGGGCCCTCAGGTGGGGTACGATAGTGACCCGGGGTCTGTCTCTGATGATGATACCTGGCTCCCTGATGATACTGATAGACTGTTGTCGGATATTTTTGAGACTTTGCACATCATCCCCCCTAAGGTGGCGAAGAGGAAACAGGGTGAGCTCTTTCACCCTGACAAGCAACACTTGGAGTTCCCAGAGCAGGGCCACTTCTCCGATATGGTGCTCAAGGAGTGGGAATGTCCTAACAAATTGCCCACGTGCCCAAGGGATTGGACAAGAGGTATCCCTTTTCTGTTCAAACGCTGGTCGTGCCCCCCCGAGGTGGACGCTCCTGTTCTAGGCCTGGCCAACACCTCGGTCATGCCATCCCCTGACACTACTACCCTGCGTGACTGCGCGGACCAGTATTTGGATCAGCTGGCCTGTCATGCCTTCACCTTTGTGGGGGCAGGCCTGCGGTTTGTGCCGCAGCTATTACTGCCATTGCTCTTAAAAAGAAACTCAAACGCCTTGCAGATGGCGCCATGGCTGGTAGGAGGAGGGAGGATTATAGGGCCCTTCTGCTTTGCTCTGATTTTGTTGCCTTTGTACTGACTGCCATGGATGATGCCGTCCGGCTGGGCGGTAGGGCTTCGGCTCTCTTGGTGGCTATACGTCGGTCTGTTTGGTTGCGCCAGTGGGCAGCTGACACTGTTGCTAAGAAGTCTCTCACCGGGCTTCGTCTCTTTGGGGAATGTCTGGATGTTTTGGCCAAGGATGGTAGGCTCCCTCAGCATAGGAGGCAGCCGCGGCCCTTTCGGGGGCCCCCCTCTTCATCTTCCTCTTCCTTTCATGCCCCAGAGGAGGTCGTGGCTCTCTCTTCTCGGGTAGCCACAGAGATTCTTGGGGCCGTGGCATGTCCCGCGGTCGCCCTGGCCTCTCCTGGGGTTCCGAGCCCAAACCCCCTACCAAGGCCCCTCAGGAATGAGGAGGTGCCCTCACCCGTCCGGGTGGGGGGGGATGGCTTCAGTTCTTTGCTCACGTCTGAAGGCTTCACGTCTCAGACCGGTGGATTCAGGAGGTGGTGTCCTCCGGTTACAAGATAGAGTTTGCAGCCTGGCCGCCCCCGAGATTTCTCAGATCCCGGATGTCTCAGAATCCTTTGTCTGCCCAGGGGTTGCATCTGCCCAGGGGTTGCGTCCTGACTGCAGAAGGAATCATTGGTCTGGTACCTTATCAGGAACAGGGTCAGGGGTACTGCTCCAATCTTTTTATGGTTCCCTAAAAGGATGGGTCTCTATGGCCCATCCTGGACTTGAAGGGTCTCAACAGGTTTGTCCGGTTCAAGCCCTTTCGTATGGAGACTCTATGCTCGGCTGTCAGTACCCTGTGGCCGGGCGACTTCATGACCACCGTGGACATCAAGGATGCCTATCTTCATGTACCAATATTTCCAGGTCATCAGAGATTTCTGAGGTTTGCCCTGGAGGATCAGCACTACCAGTTTGTAGCCTTACCGTTAGGTATCACCTCGGCGCCTCGGGTGTTCACCTAGGTGCTGGTGGGCGTAATGGCTCTTCTGAGGAACCAGGGCATTCGCATCCTCCCTTACTTGGACGACACTCTGATTGCTGCTCAGTCTTTTCATCAGGCCGAGGAGGATACTCCACTCTCGAGGTAGTGACTTCCACTCTCGAGTCCTTTCGGCTGGGTGATCAACTATCCCAAGTCTTCACTGTCTCCCTCTTTAGAGGAGTCCTTTTTAGGCATGACTCTGGATACCTCTCAGGTTAACGTTTTTCTCCCTCAGCGGAAAGTGGAGGGCCTTCAGATGCAGGCACAGGCTCTGCTCTTGTGTCCTCATCCCTCCATTCAACAGGGAATGCAGTTAGTGGGCCTGATGGTGTCCTGCTTCGAGGCGGTTCCCTTTGCTCAGTTTCACATGAGGCCTCTTCAGATGCATCTCTTGTCAGTTTGGGATCGGGACCCTGTGTCCCTGGATCAGGATTTTGCTCTGTCCCCTCTGGCCAGATGGTCCATCTCATGGTGGCTGGATTTGAGGAATCTTCTAGTGGGCAGGTCCTTTCTGCCGCCGTGCTGGGAGATCGTCACCACAGATGCCAGTCTGACCGGTTGGGGGGGAGTTTGGAAGTCTTTGAAATTTCAGGGTCAGTGGGGCCCCCAGGAGGTCCATGCACCCATTAACATTCGGCAACTGCGGGCGATCAGGTTGGTTCTCCTTCCGTTGACCCCCCACCTTCGGGGTCGGGCTGTTCAGATTCGCTCAGACAACCAGACAGCGGTTGGCTACATCAATCATCAGGGAGGGACTCGGAGCAAGCGAGCCCTCAAGGAAGTGTCCCTGATTCTGTCCTGGGCGGAAGAGAATGTCCCTTGCATCTCGGCGGTCTACATTCCGGGGGTGGAGAACCAGGAGGCAGACTGAGTTGCCCATTCTGACGCTTAAGGTAGCCTTTTTGGTGGCTATTACTTCTGGCAGGCGAGTTTCTGAGCTGGCGGCGCTTTCCATCAAACCTCCTTATTTTGAGCGACATCAGGATAAGGTGGTGTTTAGGCTTAAGCCGGATTTCTTGCCCAAGGTTGTGTTTGCTTTCCATCTCAATCAGGACATTGTCTTACCTTCTTTGTGTCCTAACCCTGCTAATTCCATGGAGTGGGCCCTTCATTCTCTGGATGTTGTCAGGGCTCTGAAGTTTTTTTGGTTGCTACTGAGTCTTTCTGGAAATCTGATGCTCTTTTTGTTCTTTCTGCTGGACCTAGGAAGGGTTTTCCTCCAGCTAAATCTACTATCAGCAAGTGGATCCATCAGGCGGTGGTACAGGCCTATTCTGCTAAAGGGAAGGTTCTTCCTTTTGGGGTTGCTGCTCATTCCACTCGTGCTGTTGGCGCCTCTTGGGCTTTTCAGCTCCAAGCTTCTGTTGAACAAGTTTGTAAGGCCGCTACTTGGTATTCTGTTCATTCTGTTCATTCAAGTTTTACAAGATTGATGTTAGGGCCTCAGCTGATGCTGCTTTTGGCCGCAAGATACTTCAGGCGGTAGTGGTTTAAACTGCCTGCCGTTACTCTTTGTTCCCCATTTCCAAATGGGGTTTTTTACCTTTTTCATCTTTATTACCTCCCGGCTTCTTGTATAACTGCTTGTCAACACTGGAGAGGTCTATGATGATTCCTGTTTTTATATGGGGCCGGGAGGAGCCACAACTTTTCTGCAGTGCACTGCGCCACCTTGTGGCGCAATATCCCAAACGTAAGGGCTTCATGAAACAGGCCGTGCCATGCATAGTAAAAACAATTCTACAGGTGAGTACTCACAGAAATATATTTTTTTGTATTAATAAAAACCTTGCCTATCTAGAACTCAATGCAGCACTAGGTATAAAAAAGCACTTTTTACAAATGGTGCCGAAATGGCAGTACTACACTATATTGTTATTACTACTTTGTAGAATACCATGGGATATTATTGCTGGAGAGACTGTGCAACAGCTTACAGCTTGTCTCTGTATGTGATCTGCATCTCTATTGCTGGGTTAATGCAGTTTACATTTATGACAGCAGATGGTGATGTTACATAAATCTATGTGTAATCTCTGTTGTGCATTCTCTACTGCATGTTGTGTTTTCTGTACATTGAGGTGATCTCTATAACTTCTTTTTCCTGTCTTTGTTATCCACCATGTAAGGTGACTTTCTTTTACTGCAGTCATGTTCCAGTAAAGCCAGTTCCTGTTACACCACAAATGCCTATCTGGATGGGACTCCATTGCACCCAGCACTCACACTCTGCAACAATTATGAGACTATGTAAGTCAATGATAATAATGCATGTGTCCCTAAAAATGGGCATTGCCTTTTCCTTCAATGTATTCTTTTTCAGGTAAAGTTGGCCTTTTGTCAAAATGACCTATACCCCTGTCACATGTACTAAAAGCCCCTCATGAGCCCTGAAATTTGGGCAGAGATTTTCAATTGTGAGTCTGAAGATATAATCTGTGAATAAAAGTAATATCACCTTTGCGTTAAAGAGTTAGTAAAGTCAAGTCACCACTTCCACATTCACTTCTCTTCAGTGGCAGTCAACCATGTAACCACAATCATTCATGCTTGACGTGCAAGCCTACGTAACAAAACCTGATTGGTCACTGGCAGTCATGTTATTGGCAGCTATACAATAATGAGAAAGTGGTAAGCAATGGCTGACTTGACTTTGTGTCCTCTTTGAGTAATATTGACTTTTTTCATTGTGAGCTAAAAAAATATCCCCTCTGGACAAAGGCAACATGCCTTTCAAGTAGAACTATGGACAACTACATTCTCTGGCTATCCTGATGGATGAAAGCAAAGAGAAATACCAGAAATTTGACTGCATGTGTGCCAAGGGTCTATTAGGCAGTTAGGCATTGTGCTGCATGTGTGCCAGGGGTCTATTAGGCACTTAGACATTGTGCTGCATGTGTGCCAGGGGTCTATTAGGCAGTTAGGCATTGTGCTGCATGTGTGCCAGGGGTCTATTAGGCAGTTAGGCATTGTGCATGCAATAAGTCACTAGTGGTCATGTGTATGAGTGGCTGCTCACAACTCAGGACCCAGGAACCCAGGTATAATATTTCCAAGCTCCGTACCATCTCAAGGATCCAGGATTCAAATTTAATGGCAAGTTCTCACACATTGAAGGGGGGTAGGTCTGTTCCATCCCCTCCCTGCCTCAGGTCTCTGAACCAAAGCAAGAGATGGGAACCAAGCACCACCCGGATAACATCTAGGCATAGTTGGTCAGAACTGCTGGTGGGAACATTGTGTATCATGATAAATTAAAGAAGAAAACAAAATAAAGAGTGAAAAGTGAAAAGATTCCATTAAGTTTTATGTCCTGGGGCACTACTTTGAATCAAAGCCGCATTATCATTTAGGATTTCAGGGTGGATTACTGCAGCTAATTCCAATCTTTTTTTTATCTTGGCCTCGTTCCAGTGACTGTATAAATGTGATTTATATTATGTATGGAGCAGGATTTGGCCCATCCCAACTATCCCGGAAGGGAGCCAAAGAACATTTGCAAGCGCAACTCCAAATGTACACCTATGACTAATAGGAATAATATGAAACCCAGTAGGGGAGTATTAGATGTTTTAAAGAGGACGCCCATCGCAAATGAGGATGTCGAAGGGGAGGGAGACAGTGCAGCCTTTTTTTTTTTTACCCTTTTGGCTTTATTTTGATAAATATCACCTGTGAGTTAGGAACTAGAACTTCTAGGTAGAGGAATACTATATATGATTAACTAAATATCACAAATGATTTAGGAAATATGGATTGTAGGTTAGAACAAATCACCTGTGAGCAAAGAGAAAACAACCTTTGAGTTAAAGGTACTGTCCAGGCAAAATGTAAAAAACACGATTCAACAGTGTATCTCATCATATCTGCCCTCTCCCTTCCTGTAACCTTTCCGCAGCACCTAAATGCAGAAACTTGGCACTGACTTCTGGCACACCGCCTGATCCCCCCTAGCAGTAGACCACCAATCATAGTACTTGACTGGTGGTCTATAACTCTGCCCCCTGTGGCTGCCTGTGTATTGCAGCATTGTGATCAGGTGTCAAAGTATGCTGATATAAACATGTCTGAAGGTTTCAAAAATGAATGAAAGCTTCAAGTTTTCTTGGCTTTAGGGGGTTTGGAAAAAGGAAACAGGGAACATTAGGTACTTAGGGCTAAATGATTATATGGTCTATGTAGTTGCCTAGACAATCCTATTAAGTAATATCACCTATGTATAAGGAAATATTGCTGGCAGATAAAGGACTATGACCTATAAATTAGGAAGTAGAACCTGTCTGCCAATGTCAGTTGCCAGTTAGAAAATATCACATATTGGTATAGGGAATCTCAACTTTAAACTAGGAAATGTAATTTATAACCTATGGGTTAGGAAATATCAATTGTAAGTCAAAAAATAAACTTTCTGTAAAAGATAATATCAACAGCTGATTACAAAATATCAGCTATGTGTAAGAAAATATTGATAAGAAGTTAGGAAATATCACCCATGTGTAAGAGAATAGGAACTATTAGTAATAAAATCTTATCTTCTTGTAAGGATATATAACCCCTTAACCCCTTCACCCCTTTGCCTGTAAGAGGTAAGGGAGGGCTCTTTCCTACTGTCTCATGTTTTCTGAATATCACCTTATACTCTGTAACACTTTGCCCTGTAATAGGCTATGTAAAATAACAAAAACAATAATAATATGAATGATAATAAATCAAATTCCAGTTAGTAAATATCATCCGTGTGTAATGAAATATCAGTAATGATTATAGCCGCTTTCACACAATAGTGATGCAGTGCCATCGCTATAACACCACATTCGGTAAGTACAGTGCTTTAGGCTTTTAGGGAGATGGATGGAGAGTGATCACAGCACTATTACTTGCTGCATGCAATCACAATGGCCTGGCAATCGGCAAATACATGAGTAAATGGGCCCATAGGTGATTATGATCGCTCTGCTGCTACAGCACCTCACCCTCATGTGAACAGAGCCTTAGATAGTATCATCTACATGGAAGGATATATCAGTTAGAAAATATCATACATGTAATAGGAAATATCAATTATACATTAGGAAATGCCATCCACAAGTAATGGATATACATTTTGCGTTAGGAAATATCATCCATGTGTATGGAAATGTCAACTATGGGTTAGGAACATGACCCATGCATAGGGAAATAACAAATATGAGTAAGGAAAATATCCATGCATAAGAAAATATTAATAATGAATTAGGAAATATCGCCGTTTTTAAGAAGTTATTAATTATAACAGAGGAAATACCATCCATCTGTGAAGATATTAATAATTGGGAGTTAGGAGATAATCCATGTATAAGGGAATATCATCCATGTGTAAGGTTATTTCCCCTCTCATGATCAGCACTGGACAGTGTTGTAAATCAATTAACCTAAAAAATTATTTAATCTAAAAACCAGGGAGTAACCTTCCATATATAGGGTGGCTAGTGCGCTGCCCTTTTTGAAGTGGGCGCCCTGTTCAACCTAAAGAACATCATAACAAAAAGCACACAGACAAGACAAATGGTTGTTCTACAGGGCTGGCACTTAAAACTCACCAAACACTATTGCCAAAAGTACAAAACTATTTAATTATCCAAAGAAGTATGGCACATGACATATATTCTACACAGATTCAAGATAAAAATATGTACACATTAAAATAGCAATGCTAATTGACAAGCACACATAAAGGGGCCCCTGCCAGGATTATCCTGGATTCCACACCTCACCCAATCACTCTGCATACACACATGCTGGCCAGCATATCATTGCGGGGATCAAATCCACCATAAAGTAAAGGCCAGGCAGCAGCTGACTTTCAGGAGATCAAAATCATATGTCCTCAATGCAGATCCTCAATGTGGCTTACTAGTTAGACTGTCATCAAAAGCTTTTCTATCCACAGTGTTGTGGTAAATATGGAAGCCAACTATATAAGGCACTGCAACAATATTTGCCCGCAGGCACTCACGTATCCCGATTTGTGGGGAATGGTAATCTCTCCACAGGTCCCGGATTGCGCGTATAAAGTTGTATGTGGTGGCGGTGTACAGCCGCGGGAAGTAAGATTTGAAAGCCGGTTCGCCACTCAAGCGCTTCCGCGCATTAGATGCAAGTTACCGCCGCCGCCACTATCGCGCTTCACAGGCCCTTTCCACATGAGCTCCCAGCGATGTAAACAGACAGCTTCCTGGCATAGCACACTGCCTGGCCACGCACGTGGCTTCAACGCGGTGACGTCAGAGCGAGATGGTTCAAAGTTGATGGAGAGGCGTGGTCAGGGGCCATCACCGACGTACGTTTCACTCCCCAATGGGAGTTTCCTCAGGGTCAAATCAATTACTCTTCAGAATCTTTCAGAAGCCTCTCACGCAGATCTCTATGTGCCCTGTTCGCACTCCCCCTTTTCCCCACACCTACTCTAGGATGCTCTCTCCCTGCCCGCCACTTAGCTATGCCTTGACAGAAACTTTAAGTTAGGAAATATGGCCATGTGTAATGAAATATCAATTATGAGTTAGTAAATCTAATCCACATGTAGGGAAATAACAATGATATTGGGTTTGGAAATATCCATGCACAAGAAAACATCAAATATACATTTGGAACGATGATTAATGGGCAAGGAAATATCAAATATGAGCTAGGGAATATCACCAATGTGTAAAGAAAATATAAATTGTCAATAAGGACATATTTCTTGAGAATAATTTTTAAAGGACATGTAGTTGCTCTTCCACTTGTATACAGCAGCTAATGCTGGCACACCATTCGCAACGATGATCACTAATTGGCTTGGTGTTGCTTTAATTCGCTGTCTGCTCTGTTGTACTTCATTGTTCTTGTCACGTCTGCCTTTGCATTTTTTATTTTAATTGGTAAACATATTTATTTGCTTCCTGGAATTTTCTAGTAAGCTCTACGGTCATAATTATTTTATTTCCATATACACAATTTAATTCAAGCAGCCAATATTTAAACCGCCTGACTTGAGGTAGAATTCTTAGTCCCAGAACCACCACATATTGAGGCTATTTGTCAAAGCTGAGCGTATTTATGTTCCATTTGGTGCTGGCCAATACCCGGCTCTAACAAGTTGAATATTTCCCACTTATGTATTATCCTGACTTAATAGTTCCCACTTTATCCTGTAATATTCTCAAATAGCTCATCTTAAATCTGCAGTGTTTTTCTCTTCTGGATAGAGCACTTTTCGTCTAAGATGTTATTATTGCAGAAAGTCCTTAAGCTTCACATTATTTTCTTTTACACTAGCCGAAAAATCTACAAAAAATGAGGATTACAGTGTTTACAGCAAAATTTTTAGCAAAGTTAAAAAAGAAAAAAAAACTTTACTTCCTTTTATCCTGAAGCAATGGAGCATTGTGTTTTGGAACACACAACTGCGCATCACCTCGATACCACTTCCACGATTCCTTGCAGGTTTGACTGCTATTCACTAAGAGGCCGATTCATCAATAGCGCCAGGTAGCGACAGATGAGCGACTGTAGCGTGATTTTTTCAGCGCCAGCCAGTATTCGCTGTGCTTGGCCGGCATTAGCTTGATGACAGCGACTCAGTCGGTGTGCGGTAATGTTGAATACGGGCTGGGGGGTCGCTGTTTCACAGGTCCAGCGTTGTATGTGAGCGCCTGACAACGAATGGCCAGAGCGAACGGCTAGCTTCATATTCATCAAAAAATCACGCTCCGAATGTGCTGTCGCTGTCCATTCCTTGTTTAAACCCCAGAGCGCTGGCGGCGATCTGTATTAACTAGTTTTTAACCCCTAAACAACCATATTTTTTTAATGTAACATTATACATGTTTTTAGAATCATTTTGTTATATGAATACATTAATCTCAGACCTGTTAGATCAATTCTGCACATATTTTTTTTTTTTTTTTTTTTGACTTAAAAATAAATCCTAACATTGCAGAAGTGTTCTCCGATTTTTTGACATTAAAAAAAAAATTTAAAAAAATAATACCAATTAATTATGATTAATTATAGCTTGCTCCATTGAAATGCATTGGACATCGCCAGGGAGCGACAGCTCATACCTGGCGCTGTGAGGGAATTTGCAGCGGCGCTGTTCGGTGCAGTCGGCTTCATGATGAATGCCGCGCTAGCCGTCGCTCTCGCCGGCGCTAGCCTCATTTTGCTTGATAAATGCGTCATTGTGACCGCCGCGGGCGTACTTGAGTCGGTAGTCGCCGTTAGCTGCCGCTACCTGGCGCTCGTCAGACACTACCTGGCGCTATCGCTTGATGAATAAGGGCATAAGGTTTGACAGTCAGATTTCCAGACCACTGTGTAAGCCTTAAATGGTCGCCCGCAATCACATGATTGGGAGGGAATGCAGAAGTGGTATCCACTGTTGCAGGCATGTTGGAAGTACATGTGCAGTATGTTATCCCAAATATGGATACCCCCATGCTTGAAGGCACAAAGAAAGTAAAATCCTATAATTTATCTTAATATAATTTTATTCTAATTTTGAATTGGACTGAGCTGGCTATACAGATTAAATTCATGCACCTCCATGCACCTAAAGACATTTTGGTAGTTTATTTTGCTGCCTCGTAGCAGCAGGCAGCGACTGGTGAACGCCGGGCGCTGTACGCAAAACCACATTTAAGAAAGTGAATCTGGTGTGCGCCACTAACAGCGCCATGTAGTGTCACAAGTATTAATACAGGCAGCTCACTTTATAGCGCCGGCGCTCTAGGCTCGGGAGCTCCATGTAGTACCTGTCGCTCTGTAGCTCTCTCCCATACATTTCAACGGGCTTTCATTAGTTGTGTATAAATCGCGTGTTTGGGAATGTAATTTTTTTTTGTTCAAATCATTGTGTGACCTCTCCTGGCTGCAAACAAACACTTTTATACATTTTTTGGACTTTTTATATTTTTATGCAGAATTGTATTTACAGGTCTGGCACTAAAGTGTTATTGTCACAGTGTTAAAGCAATGTCATTCCATGTGTTTTTGCTTTGTTACTGGAGGATATGTGTTCAAAAACAGACTTTGATCACACAGCGTCTGGCACTCTGTGTGTGTAGTTTTTTTGTTAAATATGGTGTGGAGCGCCGAGTGCTGGACTCACTGAGCTGACGCTACCGCTTGCTCGCTGCAGCTGTGTACTGTTGTTAGAGCACCCAACACACATCATATTCATCAATGCCGGCCAGGGTAATACAGCGATCGAGATGCTCTGATACCCACTTACAGCGTCTACTAGCGGTCGCTCTAAGCGCCGCTATACAAATGCTCATCTGGCAATACCTGGCGCTAGTAGTGAATCATCCTCCCATAATTTTCATTTCACACAAATGATTTATTGGGGTTAAATTTAGTTTGGGCTCACAGATGTATGAAATTCCTTTGATAGCTGGATGTTCAGGTTACAGTCACACACACACACACACACACACACACACACACACACACACACACACACACACATATATATCACCTGGCTCTGAATCAACCTCAATGAGTGCAGTAACTAACTAAAGCACTACATGTTCTTAAAGTGATCCTGTACCCAGAATATATACATTTTCTTTATTTTTATTTTCAGTTTTTTACATGATAGACTTTTTGTAGCTTGGGCATCTCTGAGTGGTGGAGAAGGAAAAAGGACAGGTCCTCGGGCACCTCTCTGTCTGTCATACATTGCATTGTCTCTAACTGTTGCACATAATTATTACAGTGCAGGACATGACCAAAAAATATGAAGCAGGTCCCCTCTCTCCTTTTTACAATACCTGCAGACGAGGGAAATCCAGAGACCTGTGCATGTGGAGGTTTTGTGCGTAAGGAGAACCATTTTGTTTCTCCCACTTTAGAATAAAGGGGGATCTCTTGGTCTTGGTGGTTGATTAGGATTTATGGTTGATAATGAGTGGCGAGTGGGGACCCTTCTCCTCACAGAGTCTCTCAAAGAGGGTAAGCTCTCTCAGTGTTAGAAATCAATGTTTAAGAGATGATGGCTGAGCTGCAGCTTTTGCCATTTGTCTAATTTAGGTAAATCTTTAGACTGAGCTAAGTCGTCAAGAGGCTCCGCTGTTTGTGAAAGTGTCGGACCCTGTTCATCCCCAGCGTCGGTGGTGAACAGGATTATGGGGAGATTCATTGTATGCGCTGTGTGCAAAAGGTTGCAAACCTTTGCAGTGTTATCAGGTGCCTGATGGTGGTGGCATGAACCCTACTTGGTCCAGGTGGATAATGTGGTGTAGATGTTGTAATATACCAGAAGCGAGTATTTTGGCAAATAACTTCATGTCTGAGTTGAGAAGAGAGATCAGTCTAAAACTGGAGAGTGTGGGGTCCTTCCCCTACTTCGGTCTAGCCAAGATGGGGGAAGGAGGCTGTCTACTGGGACAGCCTCCTTAAGGAGTTAAAGCTGTCCTTCACTCTGAATAAGAGTCTATCTTATATGTTTCCCACACCCTGTACATACAGATTACTCACATTAAAAATCATCCTAAATGCATCTACTGCATGTTATGAGCCTTTAAACATCCAAGATGGCGGCTCATGGAACATCAGGCAGCCTGTAAACAGGAAGTGCCTTCTGACTGTGCTGCTCTGCATTCTGGGATTGCTGACCTTTTCCTGACCCCAGTTTTGCTCTGTCTGAGCAAAGTAAAGCTATAACCCACCCACCTGTACTTTGTACTTTATCCCACTCTCCTCTCCTCAGTAACTGTGATGCTTCTGAGTCAAGATGGAGGCGCCCGTATCCTAAAGTCCTGAAGTTGAGTTGCAGTCCAGTGGGGGAAAGAATTATAAGTAAGTGATAAGTAAGTGACTAAACACTTAAAATAAATTAACTTTAGATGCTGGGGAAACATTTTTAAGGATTTGGGCTTTTCAATGAATCATGGTGAAGGTCCGGTTTATACACCTGCAAGAGCTTGGGGGATAGGACATCTGCCAACGTTTTATAATATAGGAGGGGTAGGCCATCGGGACCTGGCATCTTCCCATTAGACTCTGAGATGGCATTAGCCATCTTTTACGGTGATTGGGTCCTCCAGACATTTTAGCAGGTCCTGTGGCAATTTAGGGAGACCAGATTGCTGAATATATTGATTTATCTTGATCAGTCTAGAGCCTGAAGAGTGGAATGGTAAGTTGTACAGTTTCTCGTAATATTCTCGGAAGGCCCTGGCAATGTCTTGATCTGCGTGTATCAAACTATCTCTGTGGTCTAGGATTTTTGGTATATATGCTTTAGCCCATTCCAGTCTCATAGCTGAAGCTAGGAGTCACCCACATTTATCGCTGATTCATAGAAAATCTTACGACTCTTACGAAAAAGTTTAATTCTATCATTGCAAATCCTGTCGGTCTTTGAGAGAGATCAGGGCCACTAGGTGTGATGCAGAGAGTGATTGCTGGTGGACAGCTTCTAGCTTTTGAATGTTCTTAAGCAGTTCAGTGATTTGTTTACCCTGGCCCCATGTTGTATTAGTGAGACTTGGGTAAAGCATTTGTGGGCTTGCCACACAGTGGCTGGGCTAATTTCCAGGAAAGTATTGTGTAGCAAGTAATTCTGAAAGTTTTGTTGCACATCATCCCTGATCACTGGGTCTTGTATGAGAGAATTGTTCAATGTCCAAGATCATGGGCAAAGTGCTGGAGTGTATGTCCTGAGTTTGAGACATATGGGCGCGTGGTCAGAGCCTGTGATGTTACCTATTGAGGTAGAAGCCATTTGTGAAGTAGTACAGTACTAGGAACAGGTGTATTAGTACATTTGGTTGTACATAGTACATTTGGTTATTGAGTACATATTCCCCTCGATTCAAAGAGCAAAAGTTAATTGATTTCGGATCTAGAATCCTAAGTTTGGGTGGGTGTTTGTCATTTTTTCCTGTTTTTCTGGCCATTTCCGACTCGCACGAGCCTACGTACGATTTCGTATATGCTCTTACGATCATCGGAAGTTCGTTCCTAAATTTTAGGATCAAATCCTAAAACTTAGGATCAAAACCTAAAACTTAGGATCAAAACCTAAAACTTAGGATCAAAACCTAAAACTTAGGATAATCGGATGTGTTTACGTGTGATTCAGAGAGCAGTTTTCCAACCTCTAAATACGTTTTAAAAGAAAGCCACTTCCGACACCGTTTAGCAGTCGGATTGCTGTTCTTGAACAGGTTTTTTGGCTATGTGGAGGAGTCTGCGCGTCTTGAGCTCCAATGAACTGCATGTATCAGCATGGCCGAGGCCATAAATTGTATGGCAATGCATACCTGATTCAATACATTTCATGTATGCCTTATAAAAGCATTTTAATGTGGACCTTAATTAGTCCTTTGCATGTAAACCTTTATTTTGCAATACATCCATATATTTGCGTTAATTAAAGAAACTTATGTCCTTTGTTATTTATTTTTAAATTGATGTACTAGAATAATATTTTTAATTTGAATTTATTGGTGTAGTTGTTTACCTTTGCTTTGTTTAATTATTTTAGCTCATCTTTGGTCAGATGCATCACACTTACTGAGGAGAGGAGAGCGGGATAAAGTGCAGGATGTGGGTTACTGCTGTATTTTGCACAGACACAGCAGAGCTGGGGGCACGGAAAGGTCAGAAATCAAAGAATGCAGAGCAACACAGTCACAAGGCCCTTTCTGTTTGCAGGCTGCCCGATAATACCTGACCCGCCATCTTGGCTGTTTCTAGGCTCATAACATGCTGAAGTTGCTGGGTGTTTTTTAATTTTTGAGAGCAATCTGTATGGAGAGGGTGTGGGTAACCACACCAAAAATTTTAAGTTGTACCATTTGAAGCCAAAATATTAAAATTAAATCCACAAGTAAAAAATGCAAGTTAACTAAAAATTAAACAAAGTAAGATTTACTTATGCAAATGCATTCATTAATGGTTGGTTACTACAAAATGAATGAAATAAAGAAAAATAAAAGACCAAATATTTAGAATGCACTTTAATGAGGTAAGTTTGTAGTGCGCTGCCGCAAGATCAGAAGGATTTACGTCCAGACAAAAAAGGAAAAAGGGCAAAACCAATGTTGCAACCTGAGAAATGAAACGGAAAATTCAGGATGGAAACTGACATAGGTCTGATTCGCGAACTGCCATACGAACGGACCTAAATTTTAGGATAGAAACGTATTAGCTTATAGAATCACTCGCAAGTTCATACGAGCGCACGAGCGTTCGGGAAAAATAGGATGATCGGCACCAAAACCAAAGCTGTTACATGTTTCTTTGAATCGACCCAATTGTGTGGTGCGGAAAAGTAGGAGTAATCTCTGATGTTTGGGTTAAGGACGCGCCATGGGTCAATCAACTGGTGGAGGTTTAGTGATTTTTTAATTATTTTCAGTTTTCTGTACGAGATGTTTGAGTGTCCTATAGACGTGTTTACCAGTGGTTCCAAGGTTAGGTTGAAGTCAGCTATCCTGCCCAGTACTTCTTCCAGAAAGGCGCCCCGTCCCACATTCGGCAAATATAAGTTTACAAAAGTAAAAAGTTCAGAGAGAATTCTACCCTTGACAAGAAGCCATCTCCCCTCTCCACCATCCAGAGAGCCCACCTCTTCCCATGAAACAGATTTAGAATACTTTCGCCTCTTGAGTCCGAAGAATAGTTGTGGTAGGAGACTGGAAATAGCCTGTTTTTGGGAGACGGGGATTAGTGGATCTGGAGTGTGACTCCTGTAGAAAATCTACCTGAGCCTTCAGTCCCTTGAGATTGTTCAGGATCATGGACCTTTTTTTTTCGGGGGTGTTCATACCCTTCACATTGAACGAAACTAGGTTAGTCTCACACATAATTACGAGGGGAGACAGAGGGGGAAGGGTACGTTAGAAAAGTGGAAGTCAGGAAAGCGCAGATGAGGAAAGGAGTGGCAAGAAACAAGATAGCAAGAACTGAAGAACAGTAACTAGCAAATAATAACAACTTCCAAAAACAGACCATCAGAGGGATGGACTCAATTAACGTCAAGTAAACTATTTTGCAAACATGCAAAGTCTAAGACTCCCCTTCTACAGGGGAAGTCAAGGACTGGCCTAGGTGGGGGTCTGTGTCTTGCAACTGAACTAGAGGAATTCATTCATACTAATCCTATTAGGCGTCTTGAGGTTATTGAGTATGGGTACCTGATGGAAGGTACCACCGAACTGTATTCGTGGGAAGGGAGACCCACTTAGCGACCGGCAGGCACAGCCAGAGGTGGCCCCCACTGCGTACTGGCAGGATGACAGCCGCACGCCTATGCAGTGGAAGAAAGGAGGGTCACAGCATTTCCCAGCCGGCCCCTCGCCCAGGCCGAGTCCAGCATGGTGGACCCCCAGAGGGAAGCTGCACACAAAGCCAAGGCAGCGTCTGCAAGAGCACAGCGCAGAGACAACCAGTCAGATATAAGGGGAATCCCCAGCGGTATGTAGCTCCTGCATTTCTAATCACATCGAGGACTGGTTTTAGCAGGTTCCACATCTGCAGAGTGCATCTAGAGAGATCGGGTAGAATCTGCATGCTTGCTCTGTCATCGGGCTGTGTCTCCAGGCTCTATGGGATATTTCCTCCTTCTCCTTGTAAAAGTTTATCCTGCAGATAATGTCCCGAGGATGTGCTGGATCAGGTTTGCATGGGCCAAGTGCTCTGTGGGCCCTTTCGAACTCGATAGAAGTGTCAATACTTCTCTCCAGTAGCTTGTTGAATATGGTGGTGATTATCTGTTTCACATCTTCCCCTGAGGAAGACTTTGGGATTCCCTTCAGTCAGAGGTTGTTCCTTCTGTGTCTGTTCTCTAGGTCATCGTGCTGGAGCTGAAGTTGTAGAATCTGTATGTTTTGGGCTTCCACTTGTGCAGTTAGGGCTGCAATTGAGGCCTCATTAGCTGTTTTTTTTTTAGTTGAGACTTTGGAATCTAGGGCCTAGATTTAACGCCATACTTCTGCAATGTCCTTTTTATAAGCATCTTCATAATGATATATCGGTGTCTCAAAGTCCGCTCTTGTAGGAATAGCTCTGAGGAATGAGAGGGTCTCTCTGTGTATGCTGTTGATCTCTGGCTTGCTGTTCTCTGGCTGTTGATCTCTGGAAATGCTGTGCGCAAGTTGATATGGTATTGGCGTGAAGTTGTGCAGTGATGGTAGAGAGATTAGGGCCACCGGGGAAAGTTCTACGTTGGGAGAGAGGGCTTCATTTTGCAGTATGATGTCCGAATGGCAACCGTTTGCCAATAAAATTCAATTACAACTAAACTGTCACATTATGGCAGTTAAGTTGAAGTTCTCCTCAATACCTAGCTGAGTATACTGTAACTGAATGTATCATCTCTGGAAGGCACCAGGGGGTGGAGCTGCTCAGCCAGAGAGCAATGTGGACAACTGCATCCAGTTCGTGTTGTTATCAATATTGGACAAAGGCTTTAGTAAATAAAGAAACACAGGCTGTTTTGAGGCACTGGGCTGGGGATTGAAGGTGACGACATAAACTTCCTATCTGCGTGTAGGATCACTTTAAAGCAGTCAACAAATTGCTATAGGCCCATTTGAACCCCTCTCAATAGGGAAAACTGATGTGGGATCACACTTCATTTAAAAATCAATACAAACAGGTTTTCAATCTCCTTATTTGTTGTTCCTGAGGTATAGCAGCCGCTCATACTCCTCTACCACCAGCAGACATGTGGGAAGAATAATTCAGTCTGTTTACATTCTTCTTCCTTAACTTTAAATGGATGTGCATCCCAAAACAGTATTCCCTGGGTGAAGGGGGGTTATATAGACAATTTTGTACTTTAGACTCATTTCTAAATATAGTTGAAATTTCTGCTATACATGAAGTTTGATTGCCACATGTGTCCTCGGTATCTGAAAAAGGGCCACATAATCCTAAAGCCAGCCTTGGGTTAGTACATTGCTGCACTCAATACTTTTGTTGAATCTCAAGATTACTCACGTACATTGGATGATCCCCCGAGAGCCACGCAAAGTCAATTTCTTCTGAAATATTAGATATTGGAAAATAATCTAGTATGATGCTTGGAACAAGAAGAAAGCCTTGCCGTTTGCTTGCTGTGTTCAGAGTAAAGATATCTTCTTATGATTCTGACTCCACAGGAAAGTGCACTGCGTGACTCACAAAACATAACCACAGCCATCTTCTCAGTCCCCAAAGCAAACCTGTCTGGATCAAAGCAGAGCACGGTAAATATGGCTCCTCAGCCCAGGGACACGAAAGAGAAGTGAAACTTTTATTCTTCGATTCTGTTTGATTCTGTGTACAGGTCACTGAAGATTACAGGAGCAGAAACAAACAAATGGAGAGAAAAAAATAGGGTCATGCTGTACATGGCAATAGTAAAAAGAGGTCTGTTTGAATATAAAAAAATATATTTGAATTGTGGTATTAAAATTACAGAACTGTTTAAGACTAGAATCAATTATTGGGATGTGTTAATCAAATCACTGTTATATAGTTAAATAAAGGTTTGTGAATTGTATCCAAACAATATAAGAATATAAGAATGTGAAATTTTTTTTGCTCTCTAGATAATCTGCTAGATAAGCTTTTTATGCCCCAACACTGCCCTCAAAACTATTTGTCTTCTGCCATTTTACCGGGAATACTAATTTCTTTCCAGGCTAATTAGGCTAATAGGTCCATTCATTCATTAGTTGTTCAGTGGGCTACTCTTGGCATCAGAAGCTGTCATTAAGCCTAACAAGTCAACCTGGTTGTGCGTACTAATTTCACTGTAGTGGTTATACTTGAACATCATGCCCCCTCCTTTCTCCCTCCTATACATGCACAAGGGACAGATTTTATTAGGGGCAAAATGTATTATTATTATTTGTTTTACACAATTTACTGTACTTATTTTTACACAAGAAAGACTTATAAGGGTCGATACATAATTGGTGCGCAAAAACTCACAGACGGAGCACAAATGATTACGCATGCGTCTAGGTGCATGATTTATGGGTGCGTGCACACGCCAAGTGCACATACTAATCGCACCAAATGGCAAGTGTATGGGAGAAGCGCAAATTGCCTCTTCTTGCACCAATTTGCACCTTCCGCACAGACAATCTGCTGTTCTGAAGCGCAAATGGTCCCACTCCATGCTCCCAATGGTCCCCCCTTCCCTTTACTGTTTCTCGATAGCGATTTGATCTCTCCAGCTTCTGTGCTAAGCTCTATTCGCCATTTCGGAGTGTATTCTCAGGAGAATCTTTGTTCTCTATTTATGTTTTTTTTTCAGAGGAATACTCTGATTCCAGTTAACCCTTAATGTTTTTTGGTCCAATGTTTTGTCCCAGATGTTCTTTTTAACCCTTCTTCTCCTGTTTGGTTTGCATACTAATGCTTATTAATTTAACTATATTTTTTCGATTGTTTTTGCTAAACTTTGATGCCCAATATCCGCACTTTTGATGTCTGGGCCTTAATTTTTGTGATTTTTGACAATTTTGTATCATTTTTTTCAAACAAAAACCACACAAAGAGTTCAATCCCCAAAATGAGCTTGCGCCTGGCACTTTCATTGTTCAAAAACATGTTGGACACTGCTGGCATGTGTTTTCGGAATGCAATAAGGCTGTTGTTTCTCATTGGAAGCGACAGTTTCCTCCACTTGTTTGCTGGAGGAAATTCACTCTTCAAATTGCCACATTTGCGCAAGCTTTTCTGCCCTCAGTAGTGAGAGGCGGCGGGTGGCGGCTAAGGAAGCTGCTGGCAGCAGCTGCAAGTTCAGAGCGACCCAGTTCCAGCTTCTGGGTGGGTGTGGCCTGTGCCTGGCAGGCCACGCCCTACCCAGGGGCCGGAACCGGATCGCTCTGAACTTGTGGTGGCTACGGAGGAGGCAGGCAGCGGCGACTATGGAGGCGGCGGGCAGCGGGGTTAGCCATGGAATCGCCCAATAAGACGCACTGATATTTTTCAAGTATATGTATGCATATATATGCCCAAGTATATATATATATATCCAAGTACATGTATGCCCAAGTTTAGGCTTTTAAATGAAGATAAATAACGGGAGCATATGGTACATCTCAGGCATCTCTTGCTATTGTAATATTCTTATCAGCTCCAACCCCGGACGAGTTCTTTGAACATCCCATCACTTACTTTTCTCTGTGCTGCTCTTTCTTTCACAGATTTGGTTAAGTGATCACAGACTATTTGCCAATGTATACTGCAGCTATCAGCATGAGGAATGGCTGGATGAATGATAATGATTAAGCTGGGCTCCATGGCCAGATTCATCACACAGTGGATGTTCTCGCTGTCCATGGTTCTATTGGACGATCGATTTAACAACAAGTTAATGCTGCATGTACATTCTGCTTGTATTTATCAAGCAAATGCGGGCTCAGCAGTGGCTTTTCTCTGCAATCAGTCTATCAAGACGTTTACTCTCTGGCTGAGCTGGAAGCTAAATGGTTAAAGAAACACTCCACTTTGCCAAAAAATCAACAAGCAATTTCCACTGAACATTCTTTGTTTGATTCTGTTTAAAGGGTAATTCTACTTTCAATGGCATTTTTTCAAAGTTTCCATTATTGTGTTGCAAAGTGATGTCTTCAATTGCTAAGCTTATCTGTTATTTTTTTTCCTATTTGTTTGACACTCTGTGTTATAAAAGAAAACAGTTTTTCCTATAGCAACAATGACCTGTCACACAGACACAAGGCAGCATCCCCCGTCCCTGAGAGCATGCCCGCCACCCATTCCCTTAAGTGGGAGATGTCGCTTTGTGTCCTTCTGTGCCCTTTTGTGCTGCCTCACAGAAAGACACAAAGTGGCAGCCCCCATCTTTGCGTGCGCACTCACTGTCTATGGGTGGTGGGCACATGCAGAGGGTCAGGGGATGCCAGGGATACCATGGAGAACAGCGCTGGACCAGGGCTGAGGTAAGGGTTTTCTTTTGTAACCCCCTGTCCTGCCTCAGTGCCAGGAGAGGGTGGAGGGGTTGGTATTTTGACTGGACTTCCACTTTAAAGAGAAACATTAGACAGTCTGTGGAGTTCTCAAAAACTTCCCAAATGCCACCCTCCATTCCCTTTAGCTCTCTGATCGCACAAATGGATAATAACATTTACCAGTCTTCTGCCCTTCCTTCTGCACTCATCCGTTCTTCTCTGGGTGCCAGCGTAGGGCAGCACAATGTTGCCTTCCCCTGGGATCTCACGCCTGCACAGTGAATTGTCTGGGTTGCTTATCTCTGCCCAGGGCGGCTGTAGGGAAAAGCCACGAGATTTGAAGACCAGCTTGTGTGAACGGGGGTGTGGGGGAGAATCAAGTGAAGATGGCTAAGCACTGCAGTGTCAGTCTTAGACGGCTAAGACACCAGGGCCTTCAAAAAGCAGCAGAATGTCGGTGATCTGGAGGATGCAACTCCCAAAGAGTATGCAAAACCGGGTGAGGGATGCAATAGAACCTGGTCCTCTTTAAAGTTGTTCTTCTTTAAAGGGATTGTCCAAGCATTAAAAAAATCATATACTCACTGTTTGTCCCCTCTCCTGTTCCTCTGTTTGGGTCAGATGTGCTTGCATAGCTCCTCCGCTCAGCGCCCCCATCTACATACCTACTGATCGCAAAGAATCAGAGATTCCGTCTCGCTCTGTGACACCCCTGGCGGCCTTGTTTCTGCCCTCACACATCTACCTTATTTATTGCAATGGAGGGGCATGGCAAGGCTGGTTCGGTGTGCCCGCACAAGTGCAGGGGTTTGCGCTCAGTGGTACACAAGTTCCTATCAGGTGGTAACAAGACTGCAGGAGCTGTACTCAAACTTGATCGGCTGCCATCTACTGTATACTTTACCCAAACCTGATTTGCTCCTCAAGTACAAAACTGCTGTAAATGATAATGATGAACATTACTATAGGCCTCTTGCACTCTAGATGGCTTTGGATTTGTGAGCTTTTAACACTGTTTTTGATGACCAACAATCCATATGTACCACCCATGCATTAAAGTATGTTGAAACATGGTAGTACTAGAAGAAAATAGATTGTGAACCATACAGTATAGTCATTAAACCTGCTCAAATGCCAAGATAGAGGCTCTAGTGCCTGTTCAAACAACTACATCCAATGGATGGCTGTTACTGGCTCAAGATCAACTTACTGGCTCAAGCTCAAGACAGCTCGGGTCGTAGTGGGCATATATTGATGAGACCCACAGGTAGCTCACCAGCTCTAATATGGAATCCTGTATGTGCCAGGCATGGCAGCTGGATAGGCTGAGTAAGTAGCAATGGTATGGTCAAATATGGCCAGAAGTAATCAGGGCTTGGAACTAGGGCATGGTCAAACATGCCATAGGTCAGCAACATGACATTGTGCATGGATGTACAGAGTCCAAAGCGCTAAGAGTAACAAAACTTCAGATTTTTTTCATTTTATAATTAATCATGTGGACACCCTCTACAATGAAACCAGGGCCTGCTGTAACATTACAACAAGACAACCAGCTTTCTACCGTGTTATATTGTAAACAAAAGAGAAAGGTGGTAAACCAAATTAGAAATAATAGGGGAGGTGCATCTGGGCAGGGCATTAGACATAAATACATATTAGACATGACCTGAAATGACATGATCATGGACATGATCTGAAACAAGCCACAGTGTTCAATCTATTCAGCAACCAATCCTATAATCTGTCTCTAAAGTCTGGTTGAACACAGAGGTCTCGTTTTGGTTGGTTGGGTTGGGTAATATGGCTCCTTCAAGATTTACATTATAAAATGCTAAGTGAGTGTCTGTTGTTATAATGTACAGCAATATAGCTGCTCTCTACTGCGTCCTCACGGCTGACTGCATTGTGTATTATTTCTACACCTGCTGTAATGGTAAGATCAGTCTTTCAGGCGGTGGTCATCAACAGATCTTGGCCTGTTGGATGTGGTCAGACAGGTGGTAGTCAGCAACATGACTTCGTATGTTGACATGATCAGAGATGCGTTGATCAAGAACAAGGTTTACAATAAGACAGCAGATAAACCAAGGCAGGGGCCGGAATGGCACGGGAGCCTAGCAATACAACCAATGCCGGTCTGCTTCTGGAAGCATTGTTCGAATAGCCATCTCACAATCAGTTGACATGCTTCAGCCAGAATTTCCTATTGCTAGACAATGGATATGTCAGCCACGTTTCAGCACAGTTGTAAAAAGTGCACTTCAATTTTACAGTATTTTTCACCTAAAGAGAATTTTTTTGCACCCCATTATCTCAATAAACCACTCCCCCAATAAGAAATGTATATTATTTAAACAAAATATCTATATGATTCACATCCACAGATGCAGACTGGGAAAAAAATATGAGCCTAGGATTTTATTGGCCCAGGTCAGCATCACAGCTGATCCCGGTCTATAATATGCTGTCAGTTAAGTATACTGTGCTTCATAGCTGGAGAAATAGCATTAGCGGTGTCTTTGTTGGGGGGGGGGGGGGGAGGGGTACAGTAGACAGGGTTTAGGGGAATGAGATTTCAAGAATTATAAAGTTAGAAATGGAGAGTGAATTCCATCTGGTGATGTGAAGGATGGTGAGCTGCATGCTGGGGCTATGGTACAACTAGCTCAACTGGCCTCAAACTAGTCAGCCCCCACTGGAAATTCTCTCGGGTCTCTCTATGACCGGGCCTGGTCATCCCATTGTTGTATCACTATGTGCTGTCTAAATATATAATGACATAAGCTGTAGCTATAGAAAATAATGATTTGTTTGCTTACCGGAATTCTGCAGCTATCCCATCAGAGCTTCATACACCCGATGGTCATTTATTTTTAGCTGTGTATCCTTAATTGACTTAATTATATGATGCTACCAAACCTAACTGTACAAACTACACTGCTATCAGCATTGTGTCCCAGAGCTTGTTGTTCTGCCTTAATTGCACTCTAGATCAAGAAAGAAGTTGAATTCATTTATCTGGACAGTGAAATTATTTACAAGAAAAGGCCCAAGGTCAAATCATTAGTACAACTATGGCTACTTTTGTAGCATTAAAAACTTTTTTGCAACTGTCCATCATATCCTGAACTAGGAGACCACAAACGGGATACAAATAATTTCTTCTGAGTAAAGACACTTCATAGGAAATATCTCACGATAGTTCTATTTTGGGGTCGATTTAGTAGGAGTTGAAAAATAAATTTCTTTGGAGTGAAAAAATCATGAGATTTTCACTATTGCTGAATAACCGGCTAGGAAGACAATGAGGAGCCTGATTTATGAAGTGCCTGTTAATGCCACTCAAAGCCATTTTTTTTGCCTTAGCAGCAATCAGTGCCTGATTTAAAAAACAAAAAAAACAGGCAGCACCGATGCGACAGTCAGCTTGCGTCTAATGTAACAGTAGAGCCATATACCGTATTTTCACCCTATAAGACGCACCTGCCTATAGGACGCTTCTAGGATTTGGAGGAGGAAAATAAGAAAATAAATATTCTGAACCAAATGTTGTGCTAAAACACTGTCCCCCCAAGAACCAACTAATAGGCAAGGTGCAGAATCCCCATTACAGGCAGAGGGGCATTCTCCCCTCCACCCCCCCATGGCCACTGTGGCATTCTCTCCTCACTTTCCCCATAGACAGTGTGGCATTCCCCCCATACCATTTCCCATAGGCAGTGTGGCATTACCCCCTCCCATTCCCCATATAGGTAGCGTCGCATTCCCCCCTCCCAATCTACATATAGGCAGTGTGGCATTCCCCCAATCCCCATATAGGCAGTGTGGCATCCACTCTCCCATTCCCCATATAGGCAGTGTGGCCTCCCCCTTTCATTCCCATATAAGCAGTGTGGCATTCATCCCCCCTCCCATTCTCCATATAGGCAAAAGTAAAAAAAAAAGTAAATCACCTTTCCTACCTTCCCGCCGTCCCGGCCATCTTAGCCCTCCTGGGCACACACCCAGCTCAGTACAGCAGGTAGATGTGGCCGATGCTCGAGCGTCGGCCATGCTTATCGCTGTGTATGAAGCTGGGTGTCAGTATGTGTAAGGCGCCGCGGAGAAGGAGTGGCAGATACAGCTGCCAGCACACACAGAGCGAACACCGGGCTGGGCTCGGTACAGCGGTGGGCGTGGGCAACGCTCGAGCATCGGCCAAGCCCACCGCTGTACTGAGCCCGGTGTTTGCTCTATGTGTACTGGAGAAGAAGCGGCGGAGGCAGCTGTATCTGCTGCTCCTTCTCCACGGCGCCTTACACACACTGACACCCAGCTTCATAAACAGCAATAGGCGTGGGCAACGCTTGAGCATCAACCAGGCCCATCTGCTGTACGAAGCAGATGTCTGTGTGAGGAGGTGCCGTGAAGAAGGCAAAATATACAGTGAAGACAACTGGGACATTCCCCCCCCCCCCCACACACACACTTTTGGGGGAACATAAGTGCGTCTTATATGGTGAAATGCGGTAGATTGCAGCGATGGGCGCTCTGGTGGAAGCTGCGCCAGTTTATAGTGGTGCTGTAGGTCAAGATCCCATAGAACACAATGAGCAGAACTGTATTGAAGTGTTTTATGCTTCTAATTAATATTACACACATTTATTTGTGCCGAACTTGCATTGTGACTTGTCAATCATGTAAACGCAGGACCTAGATGTTGCCAATTGCCATTTGTAAAATCGTTTTTCCATGGCTTTTTTTGCTTACCAATGTTTAATTTGGACAGCAACTAAAACACAGCCTAAACGCACTGTAAAGGTTGTCCCCAGCAGTTTTATCAGTAATAATTAAATGCCGGCCAGCGACGAAAAAATACAGCACCAATCTTTTCAGGTAGCAAAAAGTAATAAATACGCCGTGCAGAGCCAAAAAGACGACGGTACAAAGTGCTGATATCATCGCCAGTCGGGTCCAACAGGCACTGACACGGGCCGGCCAATACCTAATGCAACAATCAAAGTAAATTAGTTAGACTAGTCTGGAGACTAGTAAAAAGTGCCATTGCCATTGTTTTCCTGACTTATGATTTGGCAACAATAAAATTACATAGTAACATAGTATGTAAGGCTAAATAAATTTGTCCATCCTGTTCAGCCAGTATAGTCCTCCTTCAGTGGTCTAGCAACCATAGCTGGGAATGTTATTACATGCAAGGAAGGCATTAAGGCCACTTTTTAACTCTTTTAATGTATTCTTCATGACTACCTCCTCTGGCAGCAGATAATAACAAATAAGGAAAAATACCGCGCTATTAAAACATAGATGCTGGAGTCCTCCTCCCCAGCCAAGAATACAGACAAATAATTTGAAACAAAAGCACAGAGCTGTAAATAAAAGTTCCATAGTCTCACTGCTCTTACAGAGAAGAATCCCCCACTATGTTGGTGGAGGAATCGCCTTTCCTCTAACCTTAGTGGATGCCCTCGTGTAAACTTTGGGGGTTTAAATAGAATGTGGGACAGCACTTTATATTGACCCCAAATATATTTATATAAAATTCTTAGATCACCGCTTAGGCATCACTTTCCAAACTAAATAGGCCTAACATTGCATTCCATTTATTACGTCCTTCTTATGCACTGGTGCCCAGAACTGTACACAATAATCCATATGGGGGTCTAAACAATGACTTATAGAAGGGTAAAAAGATGCTTTGGTCATGATGGTCATAATACTATTGGGTAGAAGCCCTCCAGTAAAAAGCTCTTTCTAGGAAGGAAAGAGGGGGAACTTATTATTATTTTCATGTATTTGGTTTTCAATTTTTTTATTTAAATTTTTTTTCGCAGATAAATTATCATAATTGTATTCACTACTTTAATTGATTAATTATGTGGTTATTTGATCATTTATTAATGAATTGATTAATTAACTGATCGGTTATTTAGTTAATTATTTAATTATGTATTTATTTATTTAATTGAATCACTGCACATATATAATAATTGTTTATTCCTTCATTATTTTTGATTATTCTTCTGGGATAAAATAAATAATCACTGTTCTTTTTGGGGCATGTTATACCAATTTATTAATAAATTAATTAAAAATAAAAATGATTAAATAATTGGTTATGATTATTATTAGATGAATTAATTTATGGAATACATTTATTTATTTATTGGCACTATTTGACACTATTGATTTATTTAATTATTTATATTATTCACATTTTCACAGTTAGACAGAGGTAATTGTTCCTGTTCCTGTAAAAAAAAAAATATTTAATTAATATAATCCAACTTGATTTACTTAATAATAACAAAAATATGTGATCTGTAGGCCTTTAAATGGATTAAATACTTTTGTAAATATTTTTGGAAATATTTTGTATATATGGATTGATTACTTGTACTGTAAATTAATTAATCATATAGAATTCTGTTAATTTAACTTAATAATTATTATTATTTATTTGACTTTTTGGGGGATTTTTGCATTTTATAATTTGTGATTAAAGATAGTATTTTTAGATATTTTTGTCCATTGTCATATGTATGTGTGGGTTAATAGGGCCCATTGGTTAGTATCTCCACTATGCTGCTCTTAGTTTGATACTGGAGACCCGTGCTGGTCACGTGGTGGGTTCCGTCCTCTCCGCTCTCCACAGCTGTAGTATACATGCACTGTCATCAGCGTTGATGTGAACAGCTGATTGGGGGACCGGTCTGGGGGGCGGAGCCATGATGTCACCGGACGGTTACACCGCTCCGATTTGGAGAATAGGGACGTGCAGACGGCTTCCGCCCAGAGCCGTGCTGCGTGCCCGGGCGCGCTCCCTGCATTACAATGGTGAGTCTCTGTATATAAGAGCGGCACATTGGGGGACAATTTACACCTTGAGAAAGTGGCCTGTGAGCGGTGAAACGCGTTGGGGGACTACCACTGGACTTTGGCCATTTTTTGGGGGGATACCCAGATTATCCACACTTAGGTTTATTGTTGTAGTTCAGCACTTGAGCTTTTTCCTCTTGCCACATTAATACATTGATATTGATACAGTTATCCTTTGCAAAATATTTTGCACTATTTGCACTTTATATGTTTTAATTGTTTACAGTGTTGGCACTTTATTGATTTTAACTCTTTAAAAACTTGTTGGATTGGGATTATGGATTTAATTGGGATACCCCATAAAATGTACTGTCTGGTGTTATATATTTTTTAATTGTCTGTCATTATGTGATTTTTAATGGGTATTAGCTAATAAATAATAATATATGAATTATGAATGATATATTTTTGTTGCATGTATTAATTACCGTAGAGGGGGTGCGGTGATTTGATGCTATTTGGGTGAATTGCTGGATTCACCATTAAATAATATTGTCCTTTAAAAATCCATTACAAGCTTCCCATTTCCTGAAATCCCTAATTTATGCTTTTTTTTCTCTATATTTCTTGGGAAAACGGTCACACAGAAGGTAGCACCGTAATTTGCTACTGAAATGTGTACTAGTCTTTATAAAGAAAATGGCTTTCATCTTTCTTGCCAGGGGGAAAACATTTTTTTTAATAAATCATTATGCTGAAAGCAACATATACATCTTAACTGATCACAGAGATCACAGAGCCTTAGCGACACATTATAGACCATTAGAGTGCTATAAACAAGTAACATGCACATCATGCTATCACCATACATGTGTGCACGCCAACTATGTCTCTTTGTTAAAAATACTTCACACAGTTATAACACTGGGATAATTCTGATGTTTTTTCTCTTAGGTGGCTTTGGCATAATTGTTGGAAGCTGAAGGGCTGAGATGTAATAGATAGTTTGTACGGGGGATAAATGCATGACAGGTATGTGGTGAAGGAATAATGTAACAGTCACATTTTTCATAAAAGACATCACTAGTTATATATCCTAAGCAACTATGGTTAAAGAGGACCTACTGTAAACCAGTAATGGGACAGCCTTCCATAAAGCCACTGTCAGGACAGTATATGGAAAACTCCTGTGTGGAACCCGCACATTGAACCTCATGGCATTCCTGCACCTTTTGACCTGCTCATGGACCTATCTTAAAATATGTGCACTCCTTACGCAGATGTATGATTAACTGAGCATGGCTTCCATGAGGCTAATAAAACAAGTAAAGGTATAATAAAATATCTGCATATAAAGCTTGATGTCCCCTTTTCAGCCTGCGCCCTTCGTCAGAGGTAAAAGCAGTGGGACTAAACTCTCATGACTGTATAAGGCTGATAATATAAGTTTCATTAAGCTTTAAAAGCTTTTTCTGCCTATGAAATGATTGACTTACCTGGCTTTGACAGGGAACTTAGGTTGCGTTAAATGTATAATAGCTGTAAATGTCAGGGGCTCAATTATACTATTTATATATTTCTATACATATTGCATACACTACTTTTTGCATAAACCAAGACGGGCGCCCCCTTTCTTCGAAAAAATGCTTATGGTTTCAAGTAACAAAATAATGTTTTTTTTTTAAATGTAAATTTTAAAGAAGAAAGTTTTACCTTCCAGATAGCAAATTTCTCTAACTAAAGTTTTGTGTTATCATCTCCGGTTGTAAAGCCATGCCTGAATCTTTGTAATATAATTCCCTGCCTAAATTTTACATTTTTGTCACTGAAACAAGGGGTGTGCCTGTCTTTTTTCCCTTTAACAACTCACCCCCTCTAACTTTACTTTTATTCAAACATGAAAAGTGGTTTTCTTAAAAGCTTTTACAGTTACAAATTGTAAAAGTCCCAAAAAAAGTTTACCAAAGTGAAGCTCTGCCATTAGATAAGTTAAACCGTTTACTTTTAATAGCAATAGAGATGGGTGATTCTCCACTTAATCTGGGTAAGTTGGTCTGTTGATTAGAGGTGTAAGCTATGTAAAAAGGAAGGAGCCCTCTGGGTATTCCCCAATATGCCTGTACACAAAAGTATAGGAAAACTATAGTATTTCCAACAAGACTTTATTGCATTTTCAAGAATAGTAGCTCGTAGAACAAGGAGCTCCGAGAAGAGACATCAGGCCTCCAATTAAACAAATGCAAAAAGAAGAAAAAAGCAGGGTAGACCCGGCAACCGGTAAGCCCCTTAGAGGTGCCCAGCTCTTTAGATTAAAGGGCACTTTTAAAAATAATATACAGTGAAGGGTTCAGTTGAACGAAAGTTTGAAGATTAAAATGGAGACACAGAAGAGAAAAATGAATAAACTAAAAGAAAAAAAGGAAATTTGGGAGCTAAAGAAAAAGACAAAGGCAAGAAATAGAGGGAAAAAAGAAAAAAGACAAACAGGGTCACTGGTGCTGGACATACTATATGGTCAACAACATGTGATCATAATTGTCGGGCAAGAAGGTGGTAATCCAACCTTCCCAGACAGCCTGAAATGCTTTGTAAGTGTCACTTAATGAGGCATTACGCTTTTCGAAAAAACAGTACCGTTAACTCAGGTGACTAAGGTTGTCCAAAGGGACAACGTGCTTCTTCCAGGCCCTCGCAATAACTTCTTTAGCAGCAGTGGTAATATGTCTAATAAGGCTATAGTGATTATTAGTGCACTCTGGCAGAGTAAGGCTACCTGAGGAGGTTGTTTAACCCTTAGAGTTGTCAACCTTTTTGTAATATAGAATACTCCCACCATGTGTGGAGATGCCCACCTACAGGCACCCCCTAAAACACAGGGGAGAGTAAGAAGGCCATGCCAAATACCATCTGAGCAAAACCTTCGTATTTACTTCTAGCGCTTTGTAGTTCACCTCATTTTTCCCAAAATATTTCCAAATATTACTCCAGTCAGAGTCCTCTAGCTGCAGATTCAGATCCGTCCCATTAAATTGCGTAGCTCGGTTTTCCTACAGCCGTTCCCTCAAGTAAGAGATTATAAATAAAGGAGATAAGTCCTTTGGCCATGGGATCCTCACAACAAATTCTCTCAAATAGTGTCCTGCTCTAAGTTTAAATGCCATGGGCAGATTTGCAGGTAGCTTAATATTTCACTGCTTGGGATTGCTTCCCCAGTTGAAGATCGTCAGTTTTCATCACGCCTGCATTAGTAAGTAACAAGTGAACACATACACATTTATTACGCACCCACCAAGAGTCGGCTTGTGGGTCTGATACGCCCGAAGGGTCAGGTTTAGCAAGAAATTACAATAACAGGAAGTGTAGGGAAAGTAATTTCCCTCTCTTTTTTACGCCATCCCATGTTCTAAGGGCGTGACTCAAAACAGGGTTGCCTATTGGACACCGCTTTTTACATTTTTTATATTCCCATAATGATCTGTGTAAGCTTCTTGTGTGGCTACCAACTGAGCTACTTGACTCACTTTATAATACACCCCTAGTTTTGGTACACTGAGATCTCCTCTAGACTTATGCCTAAAGAGAACAGACTTAGCAATCCTAGGATGGTTAGCTCCCCAAATAATCCCAGGACTGGACATCTTGGACTGCAGCAATCTCATGACGACATTGGGGATTCAGATGGGCAACACACAAAAAAGATACATCAATTTTGGCAGCTAGAACATTTTAATGGCTGAAACTCAACCCAGCCATGATATACTCCATTTGGACCATTTTACTATTAACAATTACATTAGTACTCTGAACCCCCAGGTAGGAAATCGAGCCAGTTCTCCACTGAAAATGAAAATTTCACTTAATGGACTGTACCATGCTCTCTGGCAACATAACATTGAAGGCATGTGACTTTGCACAAAGTCCCATATTTGTTCAAAGGTGTCTAAAGTACTAAATAAGTTTGGCAATGAGATCACTGGATTAGTCAATAACATAAGGATGTCATCTGCAAAGAGCGAAATCTTGTGGTCATAACCTGAAACCATGAGCCCAGAGAAATTGTGCATAATCAGTCTGGAGAGAGGCTTGATAGCCAGTGCAAACAAAAGCAGGGACAAGAGCACCCCTGCCTCATACCCCTAGCTATCTGGAATCTACCCGACCAATGCCCACCATATTTTACGAATGCTCTGGGACTAGAATGTAGGGATGCAACCCATCTTCTGAAATTACCTCCCGTCCCCCACCTCTCAAGTACAAAAGCTAAATAATCCCAGGCGATCATATCAAAAGCCTTGCAGACATCCAGGCCCAGTCTGTCTTCCTTCCTTCTTGACAAGGTGAATCTCTTCGAACGTTATCCCCAGCCTGCCTCCTCAGGATAAACCCTACTTTTTCCTTGAACACTAAGGAACCAATAAATCTTTTTAAGCGTGATGCTAGGATTTTCCCCAGCATTTTTACATCAAGGTATAATAATGAAATGCGTTGATAATTAGACTACAGTGTGTCATCTGTTTAGACATCATAGAGACTGTGGCTGTTAAAGCCCCAGTACATCAGCCTCTTTCCCTTAGCAAAGAGTTGAAAGTTTCTCAGAAGTAGGGGGAGAGGAGTTGAATGTCTTATAATAAGCGGCTGTGAAGCCGTCGTGGCCTGGCTGCTTATTTAGCTTAAATGATTTGATGGCAGACTATCCAAAACATAGTTGGTATACATGAGTTTGAAACATCAGAGAATCTTGTTCGCTTGCGACCTCCATAATTTGTTCCTTGGTGCAGAAAAAATGGAGCTTGACTATAATGTCTCTGGGCAGCCCATCAGCCTTTTTACATTGCAGGGCACAATGAATCCTGTCTAATTCCAGCCTTTCTACTGGAATGTAGGGAACAAGTCCTTGAAAAGGAGCAGTAATCATAGACTGCATGTCCACTACTAATTCAGCACCCTGATACTACAGCGATGAGAGACGTTTTCTGAGTATTTTTATGATTAGCAATGTGGTGCCCCGCCTCAAAGACCCACAGACCCAGCACTTTAACACACCCAAACACCTTTCATTTGCGGAAATGTGTTTCAAGTGTTTGGCTCTCATCAGCACAAGGCCAGGCTTATATGGCAGTATAGCGGTTGAGACTTGTTGAGTATCAAAACAGAGTAGCGTAGCACCCAACACAAGGAATATTAGATTTATCCATCACTCCTTGCAGTGGGTGGAGTCATGTAAATCATCTCTACATCTAGGGTCCATCCAAAGCACTTTGAAAGCTGCTGGAGGTGCAATGCCAAGGAATAGCTAAAAAAGTACACAGCCAAACACTTTGTTTTAAGCTTTATCAGCCACTCACTTTTACTCCCACACAGTTTTCGAGAATGGCAGCTGGGGGCAACGGAGGACTAAGCCTATCAGCGCGTCAGACCAGCCCTGGCGAGCTGCGCGGCAGTGAAGGTGAGTGCCTGATTTTTTATTTTATTCGGCTTTAGTAACCCTTTAATATAGAAGCTTAATATACTTAATATACTACTCAAAGGTAAAGGAAAAGAGGTGCTTTAAGGTTGACTCAGGGCAGCCAAGCTCTGGTACAGCAGAAGTAGCACAGCAAGGCATTGGCACATATGGGTCGATTCAAAGAAACATGTAACAGCTTGGATTTGGGTGCCGATCATCCTATTTTTCACGTCCGCTCGTGCGTTCGTATGAACTTGCGAGTGATTCTATAAGCAAATACGTTTCTATCCTAAAATATACGTCCGTTCGTATGGCAGTTCGGGAATCAGACCTATGTCAGTTTCCATCCTGATTTTTCCGTTTCATTTCTCAGGTTGCAACAATTGGTTTTGCCCTTTTTCCTTTTTTGTCTGGACGTAAATCCTTCTGATCTTGCGGCTCCGCACTACAAACTTACCTCATTAAAGTGCATTCTAAATATTTGGTCTTTTATTTTTCTTTATTTCATTCATTTTGTAGTAACCAACCATTAATGAATGCATTTGCATAAGTAAATCTTACTTTGTTTAATTTTTACTTAACTTGCATTTTTTACTTGTGGATTTAATTTTAATATTTTGGCTTCAAATGGTACAACTTTAAATTTTTGGTGTGGTTACCCACACCCTCTACATACAGATTGCTCTCAAATATTAAAAAACACCCAGCAACTTCTGCATGTTATGAGCCTAGAAACAGGCAAGATGGCGGCTCAGGTATTATCGGGCAGCCTGCAAACAGAAAGGGCCTTGTGACTGTGTTGCTCTGGATTCTTTGATTTCTGACCTTTCCGTGCCCCCAGCTCTGCTGTGTCTGTGCAAAATACAGCAGTAACCCACATCCTGCACTTTATCCCGCTCTCCTCTCCTCAGTAAGTGTGATGCATCTGACCAAAGATGTGCTTAAATAATTAAACAAAGCAAAGGTAAACAACTACACCAATAAATGCAATCTAAAAATATTATTCTAGTACATCAATTTAAAAATAAATAACAAAGGACATACGTTTCTTTAATTAACGCAAATATATTGCCAAATAAAGGTTTACATGCAAAGGACTAATTAAGGTCCACATTAAAATGCTTTTATAAGGCATACATGAATCAGGTATGCATTGCAATTTATGGGCTCGGCCATGCTGATATATGCAGTTCATTGCAACTCAAGACGCGCAGACTCCTCCACATAGCCAAAAAACCTGTTCCAGAACAGCAATACGACTGCTAAAAGGTGTCGGCAGTGGCTTTCTTTTAAAACGTATTTAGAGGTTTGAAAACTGTTCTCTGAATCACACCGAAACACATCCAATTATCCTAAGTTTTACGTTTTCATCCTAAGTTTTAGGATTTGATCCTAAGTTTTACGTTTTGATCCTAAAATTTAGGAACGAACTTGCGATGATCGTAAGAGCATATACGCATTCGAACGTAGGCTCGTGCGAGTCGTAAATGGCCAAAAAAACAGGAAAAAATGACAAACACCCACCCAAACTTACGATTCTCGATCTGAAATCAATTAACTTTTGCTCTTTGAATCGAGGGGATAGTGCCGACACTCTTTTGTCTGATAATTTCTTCAATCTTTAATAATATCTAATGTTTCTGGCCACAACAGGACCCTTTTATCATGGAAGCCTTGATAAGGAGTACTTACATTCTTGTCGCTAAACCAGCTTATCCCTGGCTTTGTTTTCTACCATCAACCTCCACTGTTTACCCCTTACTTTGGCCCATCTATTTGTTAAGAAACCTTGCTTCCTGTCCCCAATATTGGCTTTTCTCAAGCTTTGTATGTGGCTTAGTTTATTCCAAGCAGCTCAGTTCTCACCTCTTCACTTGATTTTACTGTTGCATGACCCTCGACCCAGCCAAATCCATCCTTAACATCAGGACCATAGTGTGAAGACCAGGCTGATTAGAATGGGTGTCCTTGGCAAGTTGCTCCTATGTCTGTAGCTTCTCCCAGCTTGTGCCAGTCACATAGCCTGCTAATCTGCACTGGAGCACAGAGGAAATGGATTTCTGCCATTTTGGGTGGGTTTGATTGGACATCTATCCCCAATGGTGGTCAGCAAATTCCTATGCTGTGTGACTGTAGATTTGCTTTAAAGGAGGAGAAGCCTAAACCTCCCCACCCTGCTGCATTTCACCACACCACAGACTAGATAACCCTGTACTTACCTCATTCTCATACTTCCCTAAGATTGCAGCCATTCATGACCGTTCTGGTGCAATCCATGGATTCTAGTACATGGTCTTTATTTAAGGGAATGTACATTAGTAATATATGTGTATTGCTTTATATTTCTTCTATACATTGCACTGTTTATCAGGCTATATAAGCGGCACCATGGCGACGCTGGCCCCTAGTGGTTTCTTTGATATCCCTTTTTCTTTCCCATTTGGTCCAATCAGATTTGTGTAACTACCCTCCCACAGGGCCGAATTAAGTGTGGTGGGGCCCCTGGGCACAAAATCTGGTGGAGGCCCCAGATACAGTGGTTTTATAATATATAGTCCAGCCAAGTAACTGATTGGTGGTTGTGCATGTGCCACCCTTGTGCGGGTGCGTGCTGCTCAGGAACTCCTGCTTTACCATTCTGGTCAGGGTGTAGTCGCCCAGCTGGTCCAGCAGAAAACAGTTCCCTGCATTGAGCTGCCAGCGGCTGTGCTTGGTGGCTTATGTGCAGTGACAGCTCTGCACGCACCCATCATTGTAGCATTGCTGATGGCGGCTTTGCTGCTCTAGCCTTTACTCTGCTTTGGCTGCAGGTTTGCAAAAACAAAAAAGGCTTGCCCAGGCGCGTCCCCACTGTCGCCGATAGCTTTGTTGCTGGCCTCACGGCCTGTCAGACCAAAGTCTGAATAGCCTCCTGGGCCAGACCACAACCCAAAGGTTGGTGGAGGCCCCCTTTGCAGGGCAAGTGGTGAAGGCCCCCGAGGCATGCACCCCTTGTGCCCCCTCATAATCCGGCCCTGCCCTCCCAACTGCCTAAAGTGCATCTACTGTACTAACCATTGGCATGTAGGGGTGGAGACTTTTCATGTAGGAATTAATGTTTGTATGTAATGAATCTGACCCTTTGACATGAAAGAATGTATTTCTGTGAATCAAAGCTAAGAAGGAATGACATCAATTGTGAATTAAAGGAGCACTATTGCAAAATTGTGTAATATTAAAAATCCATATAAACAAATCGGCTGAGACGAGGGGTCACCCGAATTGAATAAAACTCCCGCCAAGGTTGTGGTTTTCTTATCCTGGTAGAAATAAAATCCAGAGGTGACAGGTTTAGTGTATCAGGGGTGACAGGTTTAGTGTATCAGTCACCCCTGATTTTCTTTTATATTAAACTAAAAAAAAAAAAAGCCTGGCTGGATATTTCTTAATGCCAGGTGTATAAGTGACCCCTCCTCCCGCCATCCAGCATATTCATATGGATTTTAATCATCAGGTCATTTTTTCACGATAGTGCTCCTTTAATGTTCTATGGAAACGTAGAAGGGCATCAACCCTTTTAGTAGGCTTCACTTGTACTATGTCAGTGCATGTTTCAGACAAATAGAAGTGCGGGGGCAATTTTCATTTTAGTTGACCAAGATAAAATATGGTGGTTGTGATCATTTATTAATATTTCAGAAACATAAATTGTGTCTCTGTGTTCATATGGCCAACTTGAAATAGGATCTCGGCAGCCCTCCCTGGGAGAAGGTGCCATCATTCCTCGCAAATTAAATGTCCAAATGAAAACTTGGCAGGGAAATCAGAAATAAATGGCAATTAATGTGCAATTTTCATTGTACCTGGCAGCAATATTCATAACGGCGAGGAATATAATAGGCCTAATTATTGTCGAGAGCACAGCTGAAAGGCCAGCACCCTTATATGAACTATCATTTCTCATGGACAGACACTGCCATATAATATCTGGGCTATGGAGGGCTGGGAAAGTAAGTAACTAGGGTAGAGTATTGGCTTTGGGATTTCTTATAAATATTTATGTATAGAACCAACATAAGGCATCATGGGTATTGTCGCCCAACTGCCTGTGACCATTTACTTATGTCCTGTTTGGTCAACACAGGCCAACCAATCCTTTAAACTGGACAAAAAGCCTTGCACAGTTGGGGAAAAAACTCCCCAAAACTTACTTGCCCCATCTGCCACGAGTGTAGCAAGGGGGGGGGGGGGCATGTGTCCCGGGTGCACCAGGACGGCCCAAGGGGGGCCTGGTGACAGGTGGGAGGCACCATTTTGAATCTTTGCCCCAGGTGCCAGAAAGCCTAGCTACTCCTTTGCCATCTCCATACACGATACTGAATCATTGTCAGCACTTACTCCTGCATCCACTCGAAGCTGAAACAAAGGCCCTTATTTATGAAGGAATAGCGACAGGTAGCGACTGGTGAGCGGCCGGTAATGACGGGCCCCGCCACGAGAACGCCGGCTCCCCACCACAATCACACATTTATCAAGCCAATCCTGCTTAGCGACTGAGATAGCGCCATATAGCCACTCATTCATCATTATTCCAGCCTCAGCCCACAGCGCCAGTGTCTGACCATGAACAGCGACAGGTATGACCTCTCGCTACCTGGCGCTCTCCAATGCATTTCAATGGAACAATCATAATTAATTGTTATTAATTTTTTTTTTTTTTTTTTTTAAATGTGAAAAATTCGGGGACCACTTCTGCCATTTTAGATAATATTTTAAGGGAAAAAAATAAAAAAAAATTGTACAGAATTGATATTACAGGTCTGATATTAATGTATTCATATTACTAAATTATTTAAAAAACTTGTTTTTTTTTGTTTCCAAAAATATGGTGGTTTGGGGTTTAAAAAACTACTTTTAACCCATCGCTCTGTTACATTTTGAATAATAAAATATTTTATTGTGGTTTATTCTTCAACTTTTTGGACTACTTTTGAACTGGTAAGGGGTCCAAAGGAAATTGGAAAAAGTTTGCTTCCGAATTCACCCACCCACAAATAACTTATAAACATGTTGCCCCAGCACTAAATGCCATTATCTCTCATTGGTGATCATAAGATTTAGATGACACTTTTTTTCTAACGTCTATGATGCTACAACCAAGCAGGGTTAAGTGTTCATGGAAATGAAAACATTATTTAAGATCCATCCCTGAGCCAGTGTTGCTTACAAAGCCATCCTTACAATTTAACTGTGATTTACTAGCGACAAGCTGGATAGTTTATTCACTAAAAACATAAATAGTCTCCAACCTAAAAATGTTGCCTAGCTGTCCTTGGGAAGAGTGAAAGGCTCCAGAGAACATATTGACAAGCAATAAAGTATTTATTACAATTACCATGGTGCTTCTTTGACAATATTGGCCCTGAAGGCTGTTTCTTATATATACAGTATATATATATAATTTAGCAGCTCGACTGTGACCATTTGTCCTACATATATATGTAGGATAAATGGTCACAGTCGAGCTGCTAAATTATTGTCAGCCAGCAGTGTTTGCTATGACAGGTAACGCTTGTTTCTTTACAGCTCAGGAAAGTTGGAGCTGGAATAAAGCAGTCCAGAAAATTCTGTAGCTATAAATGCCAAAAAATCAACAGAATTAATACCTCTATCTGAGTAGAGAAACTTAAATATGACAGTTGTTGGGCAATAATGGCAATTTACTATCTAATGAATATTGTAGATAACTAGCTCAATATGATAAAATAAAAGTTTATTTTTAAACTTTTATTCAAACTATAAAACAATCTGGACATAAGCTAATTTAAAGGAGTGGAAACAAACCAAAGAGGCCTCTGTGGTTGATGAGTATCAAATGAGTCACCTTTTTAATCAATATTTTGCCAGGGGGTCTACCTTGTAGGTGGTAGGTATCCTGGGTGGAGCTCTGAATGTGGATGAAAGGTCTGTGCTGGTACACTCACTAGCAAAGTGGCCATGAGAGGTCCTGGTATTACCCCTTTATCCCCGCTAATGGTGAGGATGAAATTGGCTGCAGGATAACACTTCTAAGCTGTGCCCCTGTGGGCCATAGTATAAAAAGAACACAAAATAAAAACAAGCCACGTGAGACCAGTTCAGTAATGGTAGCAGAGGATCAAGGTTAGAGGTTAAGCTTAAGTCCAGGTACACAGCAAAGAAGCAACATTGAGGAATGTAGCTGAGGTCAAATTAGAAGATCCGAGAAGCAATAAGCCTGGCTGGCTTTGAAAAGGCATTGAAAAGATCAGTGGGACCGGTCCAGGTACAGGTACATCTGTTGAGTAAACAGCTTGATTTTTACCAAAGTGGTCTCTTAGGTGTGCACACCCCTGCACAGTACTTGCATGAAATGCATTGTGGAGAGCCCAATGACAGTACTTCTGTGGGTAGTACGTGAGCATATACGTTTAAGGAGTCGAGCAGGTAGGCTTAGACATTTCTGACAGATGCCCAAGTGAGGGCATGTGAGTGGCTGGCACTTGTCACTTCTTGGGCACAGAGTTCCTCATCTTGGGTGCATGATGGCTAAACACATCATTTGACAACAGATTTGATGGGATGAGTAAAAAGACAGCCAACTACTTGCTGTTTGATACATTGTAAAGAGCCAGGCTTGTGGTTGATCCTGCTATTACTATTACTATTATTATGTAAACAGCTTACAGCTGACTCGCAGCTGGTGGAGTGGTTACTCTGAAGAATGCTGTATTTATAAATTTCTTTACACAATTACAACTGTTAATTAGACCTATCTTAAAAATACTGCCTGGGCCCAAACTCCAGTCACCATAGCTTCTGTATTGGACTCATGTACCCCATCATCAGTCACAGAGGTGGTGCTACTCTCTCTCTAATCACTACAACAGCAGGGATGTGGTGTAGCCTGACATTCATACTCCATTGCAATGAAAGAAGAGGACATAGCAGTGCCACTGAGACTGCTGCTAGGTGGTATGAGACTGGCACGAAAGCACCTTTGACTGGAGCTCCGGCTCAGGCAGTGCGAGATTTAATTCGATTAACAGGAGAGATGCTAATCACTGGAGTTGGATCAAATCCAGCACCATCTAGACCCAACCTCCAGTTACCGGCACTTCCATATTAGGCTCCTGTCCCACACCATCAGTTACAGTGCTGCTGCCACCCTCTCTCCATTTACCATAATAGGGGGGCACGACTCTGACATGATCAGGTCTGGACAGCGCAGGATTTAATCCAGTGATCGGGTGCGTTGCTATTTGCTGCATGGGACACAAGTACTGTTTTTTATTGGTTGTTAATCACTATAACAGCCCTCTTACATTGTATTGTCTAAATATGTACCAAACGGTTCAGTTGGGAGAGTCGCTCAAAGGAAAATATATAAAAATTAAATATTACCGGGTGGAATCAAATAGTATTTATTAATATAAGATAGATATGCTTGGATAAAAACTTCTATTAAGGTCTATATTTCTTTTGTAAAGTTTGTTTATATTCTTCTTTGTATTAGCTTGTATCAAGATATTTTAAAATGTTGATTGCAGGTTTGATTTGATAGGAATTTTGTTGACCATTCAAGACCTGACCTGGATCAATGTCTATCTCCATGTTTCTGACCAGGTGAGTAATTTAAAAACCACGGCAAACACAATACGAATCTCTGAAGCTCTCTTTTTCATGTATATGCATGAGCGTTTTAATTTTTTTTTTTACCTTCTCTTTCTTCTTCATTTTCTCTTTCTTCTTACATGCACCTTCTCGGCATGTAAAGTGAATGACCTGCCCTTATTAAACGCCTCCTTTCAAGATAATTAATTCTGCTCTTCTCTCCTACAGTTAGGTTGATATATTGTTTCCAGAAACCTTAGTTTATCTTTTTTTTTCTTACCTTTAACTACTTAAATAGAAAGAAAATGGTATTCTCTCTATGCACAAACAATGATTTTAACTTCTTTTGAACATTATTGTGTATTCTTCTCTCTCGCTCCAGGATATAAAGAAGCCCTATAGCGCCACAGCTTAATTAAAACTGTGAAAGGGTAAATATATATATAGATATTTTTTCTTTTGCATATTTATCCTTACCTAGCATTATCATCAGAGGATTCTATAAGTAAGCTCGCCATTTCTCCTTTAGCTTTGTGGTTTACCACTAAGGCTCAAAAGCAACATGGCTAATTAATTAGATCTGCAGCTCTCCCAGAATCCCTTGGGCCTGGAGGAAAACAAATGCACTCGACTATGCTTTGCTAATGAATTATTTGTTTTGCCAGAATTACATATTTTTCTTGAATTATCGATTAGCTTTGCCTTCCCATCTGTCCCTGGATCTGCTAAGGAAAAAAAACGGTTGTACGGGGGTACGTGCTTTTCATTTGAATTTGCTCATGGTCTCTAAATCCCTGATTTGCTGTGCTCCATGTTCCAGCTGAAGATTCAGATGAATTGCCGGGCTTAGCTGGAGGGTCTGACTTCAAAAAAGAAATACCTATTATGTCACTCGCTCTAAAAACTTCTTGTTAGCGGCCGCACCAAAGGCCAATTTATCTGTGTCCGGGATCATCCAATTACCTTAATAGAAGGGAGAAAGCAGACAGAATGCCGGATGCAAGAGTGAGCTCAATGTCACAGACTTCGGCAAAGTTGTGTTTGTATCTCAAGAAGACAACAAATAAGTCACGCTCAGAATAATTCAGTTTTTTGTAAGAGCTTGCCTTCTCCGAATAGTTGGAGAGTGGTGCATGACCCAAAACTTCCTTCAGCTTCTACAACATTTAAAGCTGAACTCCTGACAAAGTGTATTTGTTGCTGTAGTGGAGAAAGGTTAGTGTTGTTTAAAGGGGAAAAAAATCTGCTTTGGCTCTGGCTGATTGGGGTGATCTGTGCCAACAAAACTGATTGAGGTAGCTATTTGTCACAATCACATACAGAATAGTCATGGCATGTCTATAGTCTGGATAATTACACAGCAGCGGGATGCACTGCGCTGCTTAGATACACATCCTAATACTATATCGACAATGCCAGAACCCTCCTGATGACCATCTTCTGAGGCAGAACAATAGGTACATGTTACACTTGTGGTGTTGTATGTCAGTCTTTCTGACTAAGAGCTAGAAGGAGTAGTCTCAACATGTAGCTGTCTCTTACTACCTGAACAATGAACTCAAAATTGAGTTAGTGCAAGATGCCCTCTTGCTCTATATGAGATTAGGATGAGCTTTAAGGAACCTGAGTTGAGGCTAAGCAATATTGATAAGAAATGACCCCAACACTCTTTATTAGGAACCCTCTGTATTGAAGAGGGGGCAGCTTCTGAGGTCAACACCCCAAAGTTGCTCAGCTAGATAAGCATCTGGAGATTTTGTGGTCAGCAAGTGACCTTTCTTGTGGACCATATGCACCATACATTACTATATCTCATGTTCCTCTCCAGGACATGTGTGCCCCACTCTGGCATTGCTTCTAAAATAGAAATAAACTTTGGGGTGCTGTTCCACATCTTACACTCTGTTACTTCAGTCCCTCAATATCCCATCGCACATAACTGCATACGATTTTGGATTTGTGAAGACTATAACAGCCTTCCCTAGAATTGATACCCAAATGGTTAATGGTAGCCAACACAGAGAGGCACAGTGGCAATCATGATTTCTGGTAGTTAATAGAGGCAGAGTCATGTTCCTAACCCTTTAAACCCTTGATGGTGGAAATGGACTTAATAAGAACCTATTAAGGTTCAGGGAACCTGGGGGGCCAAGTGCTTCAAAGAGCAGACATATTAGAGATGTACTGGGGTTTATTTCAGGCAGAAGTGAGGCAAAGGCCCCCTGTTGCCTCCAGGCAAGTCCTGCTCTGCGTCTATGGATAGAGTGGGAAAAGTTAATAAGGAGGGCACAGTGGGTCCCCTAAGCCGGTAGAAGGGTAGCGAAGCAAGAGTGTAGCTTACCCTTTAAATAGCTTACCCCTTTGTCCACTTGTCCCAGTGGCTGTGGTTCTGGGTTGTTTGGTGGAAGTCGGCTGGTTGCCCCATCATCATGTCACAAGGATGTTTTGAGGAGCTCTTGCAGGGCTTAGCCACCCCGGCAGAATGGGACAACAGGAGTCCCAGGACAGCAAGGGGGGCAGAGCTACGTCTGACTGGACAGGTTTCTCCATACCTGGGGAGCTGGGATACCATGATGCTCCCGGATTTAGGAAGCCCCTATGGTGTTTAAGTCTTCTTAAAGGATGACAACCTGGTGCGCCAGGGGTTCTCCCTGCCTTCAGCCCCTTCCCCTCTCAGCTCCTGTGCTCCATTAGGATGGTAGAGGAAAGAGCAGAGGGAGGAACTTCCAAATAAAAAGAGAGAAGTAGGTGGAGTTTTCTTAAAATAGGTAGATAGTGGGAGGACTGGTCCTGAGGAAGTCACGCGTTCTGACGTCACGCAACGCGTAGACGGGCGGGGCGGTGGGCAGGTGGTCGTCTGTATGTAAGTCTTTCATTACTTTGGGGATTGTTTCTTTCGTTTACCCTGGCTGTGTCTATTTTATTGAGCCTTAGAGGTAGCGCTATTAGAGTTCTTGCACAGTATCATATGGTGGTATCATGAATTGTAGATTATTGTATATATGATGTCTCAGCTTTTTTCACAATAGTGTAATGTGTGTAACTTTATGTAATGTAGTGATTTGTATATACTTAGGTTATTTAGGTTATTTAGATTAGGTGGCACTTATGCACTTTATACACACAGCCAGGCCTTATTCATCCAGACTTGTTATCATCAATTGTTATTAGGTCCACTCCCCACTGCCCCCACCAGAGGTCTCCCTTCCTTGGTATTCATTGTCCTTTATGTTTTTTAACCTTGTCTAGTGTATGTCATATTTTTCTACTCAATAAAATAAGTTATTCACTTTTATTAAACTTAGCAGTTGTGCCACTGTTTAATGGGAGTCTGGGTGGGTTGTGGGACTTGCCCTATCTAATGTATTCAGAGTAGTGGGAGGATTTAACATTATAACCAGAGAGAAGAGGGTTGGATTCCCCATAAATAACAGGATAAAGGGGTGGAGTTAGTCTTTAAGCTAGAGGAAAGGGGTAGAGTCTCCTTAAGCACATGTGTCAAACTCAAGACCTGGGGGCCGGATGTGGTCCTCCAAGCCTTTTTTAGTGACCCTCTGAAAGACAGCAATGGCTGGATAGTACCCCTTTTAGCTGACCCAGTCATCTGTCTCTGTGACTGCTCTGAGCAAATTAATTCTGCATCTGCATCTGTTCTGTGCAAAACATTTCTGTTTCTGCATCTACCCTGGGGAATATATTTCTGTGGCAGTCCTCTTCAAAATAATTTAGGGACTGTCCTGGGCAAAATAATTCTGGGTCTTCATTTTGTCACGGCACGCTTACCTCATGCCCTGGCCTGTGGCATCCTCGGGTGGCGCAGGCTCGTGCGGCTGGCTGGGACTCCTCCTGCCCGGCAGCGGCCTATACGCCGGATGCCGACTTGAGCAGCGTCGGCCTCCTGCTCTCCTCGCTTCCCCGGCAGATCTGCACGCATGAGCACGGCTGTTTTATGCTTTCCGGTGGTGCTGCAGCCAGAGCAGCAGCCGGAGATTGGATTTAAAGGGCAAATAAGCTCAAAAGTCACTGTGGGAGAAATGCCCCAAAAAGTTTAAACTGGGCAATCAGCCCAAAAATTGTAAAAACACCAAGCACTTACATTCCCCTTGTCCAATCCCGTTTGGTTCAGCCATAGGTTTTACCCCCCCCCCCCCAGTGTATCACTGCCAGTGCCAGGGTTTAGCTGGGTGTGCTAGTCTTGAATTCCTGCTGTATTAACCCTTTAAGTGCCAGCCCACCTGGAGATTTTGTCACGCTCTGTTGCCAGAGCATTTTTCACAATTTTGCGCTCCCCATGTTCAACTGTAATTTTTGAAGGGATTTTCTGGGACTTCCCATAAAAATTACATATTGTTTTTTTCAGCAGAATCTGGGCTTTAACATCATATCTCTTGTTTATCCATTTTTTAGTTTTATCATAATTATTTTGGGCAAAATATGTGAAAGAAAATAAAAAATACACACGTTTTTACATTTTGCAGTGTTTTTTTTTAATCGAAAATAAAGGTTTTTCAATAAAAACATATTGAGAGTAAAAGCCCCATTTCTCCCGGTTACAACGGTACCACACATGTATTAGTAGACACCCTTTCCTGCCCAGGAGACCCCAGAAACTGCAAAGAGCGCTAGAGGAGATTTTCAGATAAAATACAAATACTTTGCGCTCCTCGCAGTTTTTCAAAAAATACAACCCTTTACATTTGAAATACCCCCCACAAACTATATATTTTTGGAAAGTGCACAATTCAAGGTTTCTAAGCATACTAGGCTTGTTGGCGTGGGTCCATTGGTTTGAACTCTATTGATTGGCAGAATCTCTGGTTCCAAAGGATTTCCCTAAAAAAAAAAGCAAAAAGCAGATTCAAAACCATATTTTCCTATAAAAACAATAAGCAAGCAAGAAGTAACACAGTAAATCTGAGAGCACAACATCTGCTGAACAAAATAATACCCCACATGCATAGGTACTTTGAAGTGTAGAGTTGCCAAACACCCCAAAGTCAAGCATGCGTTTGAGGGTAATTTTACTTGAAAAAATCAGCGGCGCACACAAAGTGTGCACCTTGCAGTTTCTCCAAATTTACAACCCTTTACATTTGAAATACCCCCCACAAAATATATATTTTTGGAAAGTACATACCTCAAGGTTTCTAAGCCTACTGGGCTTGTTGGCGTCTGTGACTTCCTTCAGAATCTATTGATTGGCAGAATCTCTGGTTCCAAAGGATTTCGCTAAAAAAAAAAGCAAAAAGCAGATTCAAAACCATATTTTCCTATAAAAACAATAAGCAAGCAAGAAGTAACGCAGTAAATCTGAAAGCACAACCTCTGCTGAACAAAATAATACCCCACATGCATAGGTACGTTGAAGTGTAGAGTTGCCAAACACCCCAAAGTCAAGCATGCGTTTGAGGGTAATTTTACTTGAAAAAATCAGCGGCGCACACAAAGTGCGCACCTTGCAGTTTCTCCAAATTTACAACCCTTTACATTTGAAATACCCCCCACAAACTATATATTTTTGGAAAGTACATACCTCAAGGTTTCTAAGCCTACTGGGCTTGTTGACGTCGGTTACTTCGTTCCGCCTCTATTGATTGGCAGAATCTCTGGTTCCAAAGGATTTCGCTAAAAAAAAAAGCAAAAAGCAGATTCAAAACCATATTTTCCTATAAAAACAATAAGCAAGCAAGAAGTAACGCAGTAAATCTGAAAGCACAACATCTGCTGAACAAAATAATACCCCACATGCATAGGTACGTTGAAGTGTAGAGTTGCCAAACACCCCAAAGTCAAGCATGCGTTTGAGGGTAATTTTACTTGAAAAAATCAGCGGCGCACACAAAGTGCGCACCTTGCAGTTTCTCCAAATTTACAACCCTTTACATTTGAAATACCCCCCCACAAACTATATATTTTTGGAAAGTACATACCTCAAGGTTTCTAAGCCTACTGGGCTTGTTGACGTCGGTTACTTCGTTCCGCCTCTATTGATTGGCAGAATCTCTGGTTCCAAAGGATTTCGCTAAAAAAATAAGCAAAAAGCAGATTGAAGAACATTTTTTCCTATAAAAACAATAAGCAAGCAAGAAGTAACGCAGTAAATCTGAAAGCACAACGGCTGCTGAACAAAACAATACCCCACATGCATAGGTACTTTGAAGTGTAGAGTTGCCAAACACCCCAAAGTCAAGCATGCGTTTGAGGGTAATTTTACTTGAAAAAATCAGCGGCGCACACAAAGTGCGCACCTTGCAGTTTCTCCAAATTTACAACCCTTTACATTTGAAATACCCCCCACAAACTATATATTTTTGGAAAGTACATACCTCAAGGTTTCTAAGCCTACTGGGCTTGTTGACGTCGGTTACTTCGTTCCGCCTCTATTGATTGGCAGAATCTCTGGTTCCAAAGGATTTCGCCAAAAAAATAAGCAAAAAGCAGATTCAAAACCATATTTTCCTATAAAAACAATAAGCAAGCAAGAAGTAACACAGTAAATCTGAAAGCACAACATCTGCTGAACAAAATAATACCCCACATGCATAGGTACGTTGAAGTGTAGAGTTGCCAAACACCCCAAAGTCAAGCATGCGTTTGAGGGTAATTTTACTTGAAAAAATCAGCGGCGCACACAAAGTGCGCACCTTGCAGTTTCTCCAAATTTACAACCCTTTACATTTGAAATACCCCCCACAAACTATATATTTTTGGAAAGTACATACCTCAAGGTTTCTAAGCCTACTGGGCTTGTTGGCGTCTGTGACTTCCTTCAGAATCTATTGATTGGCAGAATCTCTGGTTCCAAAGGATTTCGCTAAAAAAATAAGCAAAAAGCAGATTGAAAAACATTTTTTCCTATAAAAACAATAAGCAAGCAAGAACTAACGCAGCAAATCTGAAAGCACAACGGCTGCTGAACAAAACAATACCCCACATGCATAGGTACTTTGAAGGGTACAGTTACCAATCACCCAAAACTAACACATGCGCTATGGAAAAACAAAACAATTTCTTACCTGTTCTAAGAAGTGCAAGTAGGATACTGTAGCTGTGCCATCAGATTATAGGATACTGTAGCTGTGCCATCAGATTATAGGATACTGTAGCTATGTCATCAGATTATAGGATACTGTAGCTGTGTCATCAGATTATAAGATCAGTGCAGTGATCAATGACCAATATTAGGAATCAAGAACCTGAAATTGGTCACATTTTATCATCACTTGCCACAAGTAACCAGCTGCTCCTGCTCCACCATTTCCCTTCGGATTAGCAACAGCGAAAAGAAACTAAAAGAAAATAAAATATAATGGCAACACAAAATACCTAAGAAACCTAATCCTAAAAGGGGCCTACCTACCAAAAAAAAAAATGCATTGCTCAATAATTTAGTTGAGTATGGTATACCTCAAAACAATCTTCGAGGCATAACCCGGGTTGGCTGGGACAGGTCGGGCAATAATACCGCACATCTCTTCTAATGCCACGCTTCCTACAAACCCTACAAGCTCTCTGGGGATACCGCTTTTTACCAATTTCAGGAAGCAACTTTATAAAGTGCTTCCCTACTAATCTGGCCTGGTTGTCATTGCTAGGCAGATCTGGTTCTTCCGCAGTATCCCCAAACAACAAAGCAGGGAGTAACTGCTGCTGGTATTTTATGTACGATAAATTGGAGCCTGGCACTGCTGCCTTGAAGGCAACAAAGCTGTTGTAGGTTGCCATTTGGACCAAATGGATAGCAACTTTAGTGTACCAGGCTCGAGTTTTTCGGGTGGCGTTGTAATAAGTTAATATTTGGTCCGTTTTATCAACGCCACCCATGAATTTATTATAATCGGTTATGCAACGTGGCTTTTGGGAAGGGGCTCGGGGACCACGTTGCCTTACATTCACAACTGACTCATCGTGGAGTGTTGTCAGAAGGAATACATTTTTTTTGCCCATGTATTTCATGGCCAGGACCTCATAGCTTCTTAGAGCATAAGACTCCCCCCTTTTTAATTTTTTTTCAAGTAGTGGCCTGGGCAATCCTTTGCGTTTAGGGTTGATGGTGCCGCAGGCCGGGGTATCCAACGAATAAAGGGCGCGAAATAAGGGGATGCTGGTATAGAAGTTGTCCACATATAAGTGGTAACCTCTACCCAACAATGGAGTCATAAGGTCCCAAACGATCTTTCCACTTATTGACAAATCAAGGGGACAACCAGGGGGGTCCAGATAGGTGTCCTTTCCTTCATAGATTCGAAAATATTTGATGTAGCCGGTCACACTATCGCATAATTGGTAAAATTTAATCCCGTAGCGGGCACGCTTGCTAGGGATATATTGCCGAAAAACAATGCGCCCTTTGAAAAGCAGTAGTGACTCGTCAATTGATAATTTTTGGCCGGGGGTGTACACTACTGCGAAGCGATCTGACAGGCTGTTGAGCAGGGGCCGTAATTTATGCAGCCTGTCGTGACCGGGCTCACCACGGGGAATAGCAGTGGAATTGTCGTTAAAATGCAGAAACCGCAGTAAAATTTGGTAGCGGTTTCTGGACATTACGGCCGGAAATAATGGAGTTGCCAATATGGTTTGGGTATCCCAGTAGGAGGAAATACTAAATTTTTTTAGGATACCCATTGCTAGAGTGAGCCCCCAAAATTTCTTTATCTCACTCAAATTTGTGGGATGCCATGCCTGAGCTCGGGCGTGCCTCTGCTGGGCGTTTTGCGCTAAGACCTGCTCGGCATACAGATTGGTATAGAAGACCATATCCAGTAGGATGGCTTCTGTGAGGAACAATTTGAAAAAGTCAATGACACCAAAATTTGTGGTGTCTACATTGACCCCGGGGACCGAATCAAAAGGGGGAATTTCGGGGGAAATATTATTAGGAGGCCTCCACGCAGATGCTCCTTCACCAGCTGCAGTACTCGATGCCTCATCCTGCACTACACTCGCCTGAAGCGTGGCCTCACTTTGTGCGGTACTATCCCTTCTACGGTGGCTACTACTGGTAGCACTGCGCGGCTGTGTTTCCTCAGTAGAGTATACACTGTCTGACTCGCTATCTGATGGGAAGAACTCAGACCCTGACTCACTAAAATCTTCCGAGTCAGACGCCATCAGGTAAGCCGCAGCTTCCTGTGCAGTGTACCGCTTACCAGCCATACCCCAATGCAAAAAAAAATCTAAAAAAAAGGCTAAAACTAAAGGCTAAAACTAAAGACAAATTACAAAAAAATACAATACAATAAAACAAAGCAAAAAAAAACAGACAAAAATAGAAATAAAAGTATATAGTTACAACCCGATGAGAAGTGGTGGAGTCAGGAGCAGCAGGTCACGGGATCCCAGCTAGGCTCCCAAAAGGAGGAAGGGGCTAAGGTCCCAAAAGGAGGAAGGGGCCAAGGTCCCAAAAGGAGGAAGGGGCCAAGGTCCAAAAAGGAGGAAGGGGCCAAGGTCCAAAAAGGAGGAAGGGGCCAAGGTCCAAAAAGGAGGAAGGGGCCAAGGTCCAAAAAGGAGGAAGGGGCCAAGGTCCCAAAAGAGCACGGTCCAAACAAAAAGCAGTAGCGATCTTCAAATCTCAGCGAATCACTTAAGGGAAAAAGTTAAGATTAGGGAGTGTGGGTGAACTGAATGCCTGATAATAACTACCTGATCCCCCAATCTAACGACACATGCATGGGCAATAGCCGCGCTATGCTATAGCTAGAGCGGTGGTAAGGTAAGTTTTACTGGGGATTCACTCTACTAGCGCACTGGATTGGATGAGCGGCTGCACCTGCGCAGTAGAAGCGGGGTGAGGTGATTTGATCTGGGCATTCGGGGGGGTTTCACAGTGACCTCCCCCTGACCCTGCCTCCATTAGGATATTGGGGTGTATAATGGGGTGCACCCCACCCCTTTCTCTTACCGTCTCGTTGGCGGCTGTGACTGGCATCAGGAAGCCCCGGGGCCCCCAGTTCTTCTCCACCATCAGCCGGTCCCGTCCCCGGTGCTGCAGGCGGCCGCCGCCATAAGCCGCATAACAAGCCAGAGCCAGCCCGGCCCCGGCCGCACCCGCCACCATCACCCGAGATGTGCCGCCACCGGGCACCGGCGCCCAGTCACAGCCCGGAGCAGCCTACGGAGCGCAGCCATCACCACTGACACCCAGGGGCGGACTGACACCACTCAGGGCCCCCGGACCAAAAAAACCAAGGGCCCTCAGCGAGACCCCACCCCTTGTCCCACCTCTGCCCCGTCCCTGTTCTGGGGATGAGTGTGGATGGAGGCATGAGTGTGGATGGAGGCATGAGTGTGGATGGAGGCATGAGTGTGGATGGAGGGGTGACAGGGGCACAGGCTGGGGATGAGTGTGGATGGAGGGATGACAGGGGCAGGCTGGGGATGAGTGTGGATGGAGGGGTGACAGGGGCAGGCTGGGGATAGGTGCAGATGGAGGGATGGGTGGCAGGGGCAGGCTGGAGATAGGTGCGGATGGATGGATGGGTGGCAGGGGCAGGCTAGAGATAGGTGAAGATGGAGGGATGGCTGGCAGGGGCAGGCTGGAGATAGGTGCGGATGGAGGAATGGGTGGCAGGGGCAGGCTGGAGATAGGTGCGGATGGATGGATGGGTGGCAGGAGCAGGCTGGAGATAGGTGCGGATGGATGGATGGGTGGCAGGAGCAGGCTGGAGATAGGTGCGGATGGATGGATGGGTGGCAGGAGCAGGCTGGAGATAGGTGAAG